>BQNB010071068.1:0-30989 GCA_026074375.1 Tanacetum coccineum | reverse complement strand
CAGGAACCCAATTGTACTAACAGCAGGAACGATATAATAACTCTACCAGCAGGAACTACATACCTGCCAGCAGGAACTACAAGTATTCTACCAGAAGGAATACTAACTATTACAAAATTAATAATTCCTAACACCGCAGAATCTCAAAATTACACAAACCGCAGAATCATTTTGTCACAAACCACAAAAGTCAATTTTGCACCAACCGCATAATTAGGAAAAATTTGCCATAGTTTATTTTCATCTAAATGTCATAAACCGCATAATTGTAACCCCTGTATGTAACACAACTCACAGAACACAAACCGCAGAGAAGACTATTGCACAAATTACAGTCTTTAATATTACACAAACCACAAACTTCAAAAAGTTTACACAAACCGCAAGCTTCAAATTCAAACCTAGAATTTTTTTGATTCAAAAACATTGTTTGTTGCTTCAATAAGGTTCTAATAAGCACGAAAATGATAGAAGTACAACTTGATGATTAAAAACAACAACATATAAGTTAGTAAATGATTTGAAATAGAACAAAACCCTCAGTTTGAAAAACGAAATAAAACTTTCACTTTTAATCCATAAAAAATAGTTTTTTTTTTTGTTCTTTTTAGTACAAGTCTATCCCAAAACATTTGTATACAAGAAAGTATCAAGCTTTTAGATTCAAACAACTTATATCAAGAATAAGCCGAACCCAAAAAGCTTATAAAAGCTTCGAAAAAGCTTGAATGAAAAACCACAAACACTAAACCTATCATGTGGCTCTTGATACCAATTGTTAATAATCTAAGATATCATTTCACTTCCATTTACACGAACCAAAATAAGAAAGAAAGAAAGGAAGAAGATGAGAAGAAAAGAGAGAAAGAAAAAGAGTGTTTGGATTGCTATGTGTTTACAAAAGTGTAACAAATGAGCAACCAACACCCTCTCCACACTTGGAGATGGGTATTTATACCATAACTTGGGCTGGATCTCTTGATCTCTTTTGGGTTGTTTGGTTTGATTAATGGGTTGGGCTCAGGATTACTTTAGGCTTTAGCCTGATACAAGTGTAATATTAGATTAACAAATGATCCTGATACCCGTAACTAGCTTATTACAACATATATTTGATAAAGACCGAGCTCCCATGTTTAATAGCCAAGCTTCTTTGTTCGACTCAATATTTTGAGGCTAACACCTACAAAGAACGTGATCTGTCACGAATAAAACGAGATGGTCATTGGAGAAGGAACTGTCCCCAGTATCTCGTTGAGTTAATGAAGAAAAAGAAGCAAGCTCAAGGAGCTAGTACTTCGTATCTTCACAATAGAACTATATTCTTTTCCTAATAAATCTTGGGTTTATACACTCGTTGTGGTACTCACATCTGTAATACATCTTGGGGAATTAGGGGAAGTAAGAAGCTGAAGCCAGGAGCTTTGATCTTGTATGTGGGCAATGGTCATCGTGCAACTGTTGAAGCAATTGGATGTTTTCATTTATGTCTCCCTAGTGGATTAGTAATTGTTTTAGACGATTGTCATTATGCTCCTTCTGTTACTAGAGGGACTATTTCATTTTCTCATTTGTATGACAATGGTTTTGTCAATCGTGATGGTATTCCTCTCTTGTGGTATACCATTGTCACACAAACAAGAAACTGTAATAATCCCTTTAGTAATAGAAGGAGCATAATGACAATTGTCTAAAACAATTACTAATCCACTAGGGAGATATAAATGAAAACTTCTAATTGCTTCAACACTAGGACCGTTGCCCACGTACAGGTTCAAAGCTCCTGGTTTCAGCTTCTTACTTCCCCTAAGTCTCTGAGTTGTATTACAGATGTAAGTACCACAACCAATGTCATAAACCCAAGATTTATTAGCAAAATAATATAGTTCGCGGAGCATTTTCTCTTTCATCCTCGGACGTTTAGACCTTTTGTTTGATGTCGGCACTTGCATTCTCATGCCCGGAACCATTGTGAAGATACCTGAAGTACTAGCTCCTTGAGCTTGCTTCTTTTTCTTCATCAACTCAGCGAGATACTAGGACAGTTCCTTCTCCAATGACCTATCTCGTTACATTCGTGACAGATCACGTCCTTTACAGGATTACCCTTCTTAGGTGGAGGGGGGATCTTAGGATTAGGAGCATAAGCAAGCTTAGTCTTTCTTTTTCCTTGATTTTTACCATTAGCAGCCTTTTGCGGTCTCTTATTTTTGTTGTTTTTTCTGGATCCTACCTTATCGGGTTGCATGAAGCGCAGGTGCAACATCTTTGTTTGGAAGCGTATGCTCATGTAACTTGAGCATGACATGCAATTCATTAACAGTCTTCCCCATGTCATGCATATTGTAATTTTGGACGAGTCCATCAAACTCCTTAGACAGAGAGATTAAAATTAAACTCACTGCAAGGTTTAATGACACGGGGTGACCAAGAGGTTCCAAGTTGTGTATGTAGCTCTTCATCTTAAAAACATATGAGCTAACAGACTGACCCTCTTCCTATTTGCACGCGTGAAAAGCTCTCATGGTCTGAAGGAATTCCTGTTCTGCTTGTTGAGAAAACATTGTTTTCAATTCCTGAAGCATGTCATATGCACCGAAGTGTTCCAGATTCTTTTAAAGTTCTGGAGTCATGCAGACGAGCATAAGACAAGCAATTTCTTTAAATGCCTTAAGCCAACGATTGTGGGCAACAATAGCATCTGGAGGAAGCTGTTGTCCAAGAGCAGGAACATGAGCAGCGGGTATAGGATGCCTTAAATAGGTAAACTTATCTTCGGCCGAAAAGACAATCCTTATATTTCAGTACCAATCGATAAAGTTAGGACTAGAAAGTTTCTCTATCTCAAAGAAAAACTCGAAAACCGATATGTTTACAGTTTGATTGTTCATCTATAATGAAAATAAAGTTCAAACAATTAGTATTTTTGAAAATTAATTCTTACATAAATTAACTACCTAATTAATTACTAAGAGACTAAGATTGCGTGAGCCATATACATCGCGTGAGCCTTTAAGACCGGATAAATAAAAGAAAATTTGTTTTATAATTAACAATTAATTAGATCTAGCCCTTTTTTACTTTATTAACCATTAATAATTATCAAGAAAGATTTAATTTATTATTTATGATAAGAACGCATGGTTGTTGTCATGATTTTCTAATAAAACAATAAATTAATTATTTACGTAGCAGATCTAGCGTTTTTATATAATGTGTAACTCGTAACATTAAACGAATTGACTCGTGATGTCACTATTGGGATTTTATAATCTAGTAAACCATTTACAACGAGTACGCAGCGGATGAATGTAGTTAGATGTTATGAATTAACAAGTAAATAAAACACCTAATATTTACTAACCTTTAGTTTATTGAATTACTAAGATAATAAACTTTCTTGATCTTGATTTCTTGAAACCTTTAAATTGATTAAATTATCGCCTTTGTGGTATGCTCACACTAAACGTCACTCGAATACGTTAGGATGCTAATACTTGATTGGCGAATAAACACTACAGTCTAAAAAACACGAGGGTTTTGGCTTTTGATGTCGATTGAATAAAACAAAAGAAAAGAAAGATTCTTTTGTTCTACATGATTAACAAAAAGAAAGAATCGTATTTGGTTTCTTTTTTCCTTGCAATTGTCACAATGAGGAGGTCAGCAACAGATTTGGCGTATGTTATTTTTCTTTGTGTAGTGTCGTATGGTTTATGGCACCAAGGGCTGTTTATATAGCTAGCAAACTTGCTCTCCAAGTTCTAGCACAATACTTCATCATTTTTTTTTAAATCGACAACCAAGCCCCTCCTAGATCCTTCCAAATGCCGGCCACAAGGGAGGAGGTCCGAGGGTTTCGTTTTTCAACATCTAAGTCCCTCTCTTATATTTAACACGTATTAATTAATTTATAACGTCTAACGGTTAAACTAACTACTGTTAAATGATTTCGTGAAACATATAATATATTTAATAAATATATACACGACATATATATTTAATACATAATAAACATATTATTCGTGTATTCGTGTGTATCCCCGATAGACTCACGTATTTCTAGCCGTATAAATGATTACACGTAACGATCATAAACCAACAACTTATACACCACCGGGTAGCGGACCCTGTAAGCCAAAAGTCGGACATAGAAAGTTAATGTAAATCTATAGGCTACGTGCAAAGACTGTTTATTTTATATGGGGTTTTACTTGTCAATAATAAAAAAGAAAATAAATAATCTTTTAAGAAAGATTGTCGATTAATTGATTGGGTTGTAAACAATAAAATACATGTACACTCGCTTGAATTGATCCTTGGTTGCTTCAAATTGTGATTATATGAGTTTATTGATATAGGTTTCATTAATATATATTGTATCACGCATCATGAAAACCTTGTTTAGAACCATTACAATCAACTCACAGTTATGCGTATCAATTTGCTAAGTTATGATTATATCATGTTAAGTGTGATGAAACCATGCAATCATTGTTATGTTAATCCACGTCACTTGATTATGCTTTCCTAATCACCAACGCTTTATAATAACTAAACAAGAGCTAAAATACGACTAGAACTTATATATAATGTAGGTTGTACGTGCGACATATCAATAACAGTAAACCCTAATAATGCACCTAACAACTTGTTCACTTGATTCAAATGAGTGGAAATGATATTTAGCTCATAATTATAATGGAACAAACATTCATATTGATGAATAAATTTTGAAGACATAGTTTGAATCGAAATAAATGAAGAACAAAATAGTAGAAATATTGTTACACAATTAGGAATCGAATAACGATGATATAACCACGAGAAGACCTAGGGGGTTCTGGGAATGATATAGAACCACGAGCGGACCTAGGGGATTCCGAGAATGATATAGAACCACGGGCGGACCTAGGGGGTTCTGGTGGTTCACGGGAACCTGATGACTTTTTACTGTCTAGTAAATATCCGTTAAAAATCTCGATTTCTCCGAAATGAACTTGATCCCGAAATTTTGTGTCACACGACATGAAGGTTTTGATTATTTGATTATTTGATCATTGCAATCATTTCTTAATCATTTTCTATACAATCATTACTTTATAGGACAAGAAATAATGAGTAAATGAAATAAAAATTAACTATTTAAACGACGGAAACGCCAATGTAGAACAAGAGAAAAGGACCAAACTAAAAACCCAAAAAATACACAATAAGTAATTTGAGTAAGCAAGTGTTACAAACATTCATGCCATATAAACAAAAAAAATCGCAGCTCGGATGAAAGCAAAGAATAGATAGCTATAACAACTTGACACGACGACTATACAAGCTATCGTTGGAAGTTATCATAGTGCACAACACAAACCCAATTGTATTTGTTATTCAAAACCTCCAATTTCCCTATTAGAAGGAAGTATCAAACCAGTCATTTGACCAGAACTGCCCAAGCCCAAGTGATGCGCCAAAGCCTTTGTGCCTTCGAAAGAAGAATAAACGTGACCCTGAGTGCAGAACTATGTTGAAGACAAACGAAGCATAGAACCTCCTGATGACAACATTGCATCTTATTTGACAGCTACAACTGGAGTATCAGCACCGCAAAAGACAGAATGATTGTATCAAATAGACTCCAAACCAGCATGAAAAGATTCATATATCCCGTAGCTGTTCACGTAGTAGAGCCTACTGATATGGCTTTATCCATCAAACTCATGTGCTGCATTCTTGATTATCCATGAAAAGAACCTAAAGTAGCAGAATATAACATATATGATATTCTGTACATATAATCTAGAAGCTTAGATCTAAATCATGTTTTGTGCACCTAATAACTAATGTGATATACACAAATTAACATTGCTAGTCTAAAACTAAAATGGTAACCCAAGATAACTGTAACACATGCATAAATCGAAAATTGGCAGTTCAAGAAAACTGGAAAAATTGGAAGCACCCAGACAAAAAGGGATGAACAAAAAATAAAATTGTCATTTATGAACAAAAGTTCATAAAATATAGATCAAATAGAAAGTATTACAAATTATTATGAGGCTCAGATATGTAGGTAACCGAGCAAATTTTGACAATACTGCCATGGCTACAAACATATCCCCCAGTTGCAATGCAAAAGAACAAAAAGATTCGAATCTCGTCTCTTTTACACAACCATGATAGTTGCCCCGCCAAGATGCAGGTAATCCCACAATTGCTCGAATACACCAACACAAATTAATCATCATAGCCTCATATCTAGAGAAGATATATAGGAGGATGTACTTCAATATATATGTCATACATAATTTAGTAGGTTTTAGGCATAAAAAATTAGGAGAGCTCGTATTTTACCCGTTTAACCCATCAGAATCGATCACTCGTATACAAGTGTACACACCGCACTTCAAACCCGTATCAGACCATAATGTGACATCACCAACAAATTCCGTTGTGAAGTGAGGCTCAGATATGTAAGCAATGGAGGAAAGAGAATACATCTGCCATGGCTGCAAAATTGCCATTTTTCTCCGCCAAGATGCGGATAAAATCTCCTTTGCTCTAATCCACTCATTGTGTACTTTCATCACAGCCTCTTTATATCACCAAATTCTCATCATACATGTAGACTAAGTAAAGTTATAATGAGGTATTGGGTAAGCCATAGGTGCTTGCTTTGAGCCTTGGCCATTTTGATGAGAGGGATTTGTGACTTGACATTGTTAGAACTTCTGTAAGGGGTGTTTGGATATAAAAGATGCAGTGAAATAAAACAGTAATATAACACTAACTTAATTTACTTTGAATTGATTTTCGAATTTACATGTTCCTATCTATTTATAGGTTGTGAAAGGGTGCCTTTGGCCTTGTGCCTTTTCAGGAAATGACACAACCCTTCAACATAACTGTTGTGATATAACTGTATTAACTATAACAATAATAACTGTCTAATATGGGCCGAAATAGGTTACATATGACCCATATAATAATAAACTATATTATGATCTTTAGTAATCTTCTATTCTTGAGCAGGCTTGAATCTTGTCTTCCAACATTCTCCCTCCCAAGATGAAAGCTCTGTGTGTAGACCTCTATGTGATGACTGTGAAGTCTTCACTGCTTGTGTTTGAGGCATATTCTTCCTTGATCCTTGATGATGAGGGGACTGAAGAGAGTTTCTGTTGCTTCTCCAAGTAGTGTGTTTGGGTAGGTTCTGTTGGGTCGGTGGTGTCCTCCAATTTGACACCAAAGTGTTCAATCACCATAGTTCTTTTCCTTTAGGGCTAGCAGTCTTTGCCAATTTGCAACCATAAACACATTCTCAAGTGGTGTGTCCAAGACATCCTGTGTCTATCTTCTATCTCTGTCATCTTTGCATGTCTAAAAGTGCATCACAGTTTTGTGCCTTTGAGGTGGCCGTGCAGTTTTGGAAGGATAGAAGTAGAGAATTTCTAAGTAATTTATATAGAACATTTCCTAATTCTTCCCAAACCCTTCTGTCGTCCCATGATTTTCTCCAATCTTTTTTTTTTTATATTTGTCAAAAGTTTGACTAAAGTGTATGCTTAGGTATCCTCCCAGGTTTTCAATAAGTTTGTACAAGTCAAAAAGATGAATTTCCACACCATTAATAATTGGTGGGAGTGATCCGGGGAGAGACCTTTCTAAATAATGGTTAAAGAACCATTTGATCATTTTGTTAAACCTGTTCCTAAAGTAGTCCCATTCCTGACTAATAATATTTTCATCATTTTTAATCAAGTTTTAAGGAATAGTAACAAAGTCATTAGGAAAGTATGGAACCTTGGGTCGAATAGATACTTCCTTTGACTTTACTTTTTCCTGTTGCTCCCTTCTTCCTTTTCAGCGATAGATTCAAGTATATCAATTATGTACTTGTTGTGCATCATCTCATCTTGTCTTCATCAAAGTGAAATATATTTTTTGCCTTAAACAATAGGAGTATACACATCTATTTCCTTCATAATGAACTGAAAAAACCTGTTTCTTCACAAAAGTTCTTGTGAGAATATATGAGTGTCCTTCTGGTGTGTAGTATAACACCAGGAATGATTATGCTTTCCCTTATCTTGTTCAACAGGACTTCTATCTCCCATAACCATAAGATACTAAATACTTGTTTGGTTCTCCATAAGTTTGTCACATTAAGTTATCTTTTATGTAACAGAAGAAGTCTAGTTTTTAGCACACATGCCCTGTCCCAACATTGTTCCACTAGACATACCATATTTCATCCATGTAGTCAAGTCTGTATCCTTGACCATGCCTTGAGTTGAGAAAGTTACAGTTCGCAGGGTTAGAGATTGTGACAGTTGGGTTTATGGGGCTCTCAATTTCCTTCCATCCTTTCCTACTTATACGTTTCTTTTATTTTGGCAGAAACTTGTTTATGTGTCCAGTTCTTACATTAACGCATCTGTAGAATTGATACTTGTTGTTTGTCTGTTGATGTTTAAGGAGGAATTGAACTGTATGACTTTCCTTCATTTTGTCCTTTATAGGTTTTTTGCACTCTTCTGATATCGTGGACATACAGGATCCAATTTGCTCTTGATTTCCCTCATTCATTTGCCTCTGCAAGAAATCTAACCTTTTGTTCCCTTCTCATTGGACCCCAGGTTTTTTATGCTCTGATTGCCAATATTGGGTAATGCTCACTAGGTGCTTCTTTGACCTTTGGCCATTTTGATGATAGGATTTGTACTTGAATTGTTAGAAACTTCTGTAAGGGGTGTTTGGAATAAAAGATGCAGTGAATAAAACAGTAAATAACACTACTTAAATTTACTTTGAATTGATATTTTCGAATTTTACATGTTCCTATCTATTTATAGGTTGTGAAAGGGTGCCTTTGGCCTTGTGCTTTTTTCAGAAATGAACACCAAAAAACCCCATCAACATAACTGTTAAAATAACTGTATTAACTATAACAATAATAACTGTCTAATATGGGCCGAAATAGGTTACATATGACCCATATAATAATAAACTATATTATGATCTTTAGTAATCTTCTATTCTTGAGCAGGCTTGAATCTTGTCTTCCAACATGAGGCTTAATATGCCAATTTCGCAAATAAAGTCAATATACTCTCATTTCGTTTCAGTAGAATTGTTTCCCACGACATTATTTTAACAGGATCTGTTTTATAGGCTCATACTCTGTAGTCCCTTCGGGGACATCCGATAGAATTAGAACGATACAGAGAAGATTAGAATGGCCCCTGCACATGATTACATGCAGAGTCAAAAAACGGTCCAAGAAAAGGAACCCGGGTTGACCAGGTTGAACCCGGTTTTGAACCGTGAACAGCCGGTTAAACCGGTTGAACCGTGACCCGGTGGCCAGACCGGGCCAATTAAAAACCAGATTTTAAAACACTGGTCTTGATCTTAATAAAGAGTAGATATTACATATCCAACATTATGGGATCAGACTACATCATGGCTGCGAACGTGAGGATAAATCTGCCATGGCTGCAAATTTACCAATTTACCTCGCCATGGCTACAAATTTATCATTACAGCCTCTTAGACACACGAGTACAGTGAACAATTCCGCAACTTTCAACAAACCACAGAGCTGCAAGTTACTCTAAAAATTATAAGGTGGAATTTGGAATATCAACAACAACTAAAAGATTAAAAATCATTGCCATGAAAGAAGTTTGACCAAATAAGAATCAAAACCCTCTCCAAACATGCCTCATTTTGTCGAAGTCTAAAGCTGTTTGGCTCAGATGTGCAAATATGGAATCAGATAAAAGGAGATCCGAACCTGCCATGGCTGCAAACTCACCAAATCAGGACTGTTTGCCCTGCCAAGACAGGGGTCTAATTTCACCCATAATACGGGTCTAATCTTATAAAAATGAATGCACAAAATAACATATTGTGCCACTGCCAAGATCCTCCCAACCTTTCAATAAACAATATTCCATCAGGCAAACTACAATCTTTTATACAATAGAGAAAAAAGGGGACCCCCCCCCCAAAACTGAAATAACCATTTTGACTGGACCAACGGGAGTCAATATACCAACATTTTGCTGCAAAAGTATCGAAATTATGGAATCAGATTCCGCCATGGCTGCAAACACCAATTCAGGTTGGATTGCCCCGCCAATATACGGACTGACTTTCAGCCAATGTCTAGTGGTCTAGTTGTTGTGAGAGTGGATGAATTTTGCAGTTTACCCTAATAATAATAAGGGAGAATTCCATATATATATATATATATATATATATATATATATATATATATATATAGTGTTGGGTTCTTTTCAGAACCAAATGAAAGTACAGAACTGCGAGAACCATCAAGGACCAATCAGATTTAAGATAATTAATTGCTTTTTATTTTTAGAAACCAAATTTATTGAGGGCAATTTAGGTATTTTCCATTGTCAATACATTAAATAAAATCATAATTAAATCCTTAATTTGTGGAAGTCGTTATATTTTTTCTCACAATCCATATCAGTTTCATATATCCCAGTATCTCATTAAAAATCAATCCCAAAAGCAATTTAACCGTAAAACACACAGGAACGATCAAACCCATTTATCAACATCATCACATCGATAAAAACAAACACGAATGGAACGATACCACTCGTCATTTCATTGATGAAATCATCCACTCTTCAGGAGTTCAGACAGAAATACACCCTACACATGATGTTCATGATTTTATTGAAAAATGACGAACATGACCTTTCAGGTAAGACTCGTAAGTTTATAAAACAAATTCTTAGTTATCAAATATGTTTTAAATCAGAATTTTGTATTTATCATACATTGAATAATGTTTTATTATTTTCTTAAACATCGAGGTTTTTTTCAACATTTTTTTTTCGAATTTGTTTTATTTTTAAGGGTTTATTAACTGGATGGTTTATGAAACCCATGTTTATTATTATGTTTTTTCAATCATCTATACGTTTGCATGTCATAGATACGTATACAGATGTCATTTATTTTTAAACCCATGTTTATTTTTTAGGGTTTTTGAAACAAGTATACGTGTGCATATGTGATAGATATTTTATATGATTGTGTATATTTTATAACATAATATATTCACACGTGAGTATTTGACGTTTTTTATTCTAATATATTATGTATGCTGATAATTTTAGCTTATTTTGTAGATGTATCACCTTATGTGGACAGTGAATCCGATAATGAATGTCGACGTCCCACACCAAACGGTCGTAAGTACTCTGGATTCCCGACGAACCAATGAACGAAAAACCAACTGAAGGTAGATGAGTTTTTGACAACTTCGACGAAGCATACAACATGTACCTTTGGAATATTCTCAGAAGGCTAGTTTCATTAGAAAATCCCACCACCAAGCGGTAAGAATTGGTACTTCATTACTCACAAATATATACTATGTAGCAAAGCTGGAAAACCTAGGAAAACAATTGTAAAAGATACTTTGGTGCAAGATAATCAAAAGGAAGTTGATCAGAATGAGGGAGCTAAAACAAATCGGAAAAATCGCTACTCGAGCTTTACTGTAACTGATTGCAAAGCTGCTGTTAGGTTCAAAGCCATTCATGGCACCAAGTGTTATAAGTTATATGATTTTGTTGAAAATCATAATCATCCACTCGTTGATGAGAATAATTTGGATAATTTAAAAAGCTCTCGAAAGTGGATTTTAGTGATAAAAGTATTCTATTCACCGTGCTTCACTTTTCTAATATTGGTCCCAACTAAAGCTCATCGATTGAGAGTAGCATTTATGGGTGGGTATCACAAGGTTCGCGGAAAGGCAATTGATTGGAAGAATTTTAGACGTTCACTTAATAAATATATAGGTCCAAGGGATGCACAAATGTTGGTCGACAAACTGAATGATAGGAAAAAACATGTGCCTAATTTCTCTTTTGAATACAAGACTGTGAATGATGAGCTGTCTCGCATGTTTTGGGCCTACGAACCATGAAATGTAACTAACATTGCCATTTTTGCGATGGTGGTTTCATTTGATGCACCTTAATTCGTACTAACAGGTAAACCCAAGAAACTTATAAAATAGAATAAGTTTTATATTTTTTTTAATATATGGATAGCTAGCAATAGTTATCTTTTATGTTGTTTCAATACATGTTTTAGGTACCCCGCATGAATTTTTGTCCCATTACTGGAACAGACCACAACCAAAGTCAGTCACATTGGTTGCAGGTATTACTTAGTGATGAAAACATTTCATTCTACAACCTGGTTATTAACTGCTTTTAAACAAGTACATGGAAAAGAACCACTTATGGCTGTCACAGATCAAGATGCCGCATTGCGAAATGCGATTGAGTTTGTTTTCCCTGGAATCACATCACAGGTTATGCATGTGGCACATAACCCAAAAACTTCCTGGAAAGGTATATTTATTATGCACACATATTTTTTTCTACTACAATTTTTCTCATATCTATTTATAAATGGCATGATTATGTTCATGTACAGATATGTGGTGACGTGGAGAACGATTCAGAATTCAAGAAACTTTTCCATAAACTGATTTGGAATGTGCATATTGGACCCGAAGAATTTGAACAGCGATGGCATGCTTTAATTGGCATGTTTAATTTATCTGCTAATTCATGGTTGACAGAAATGTTTGAAATTAGGGATAGATGGATTCCGGGTTATTTCAAGGATTTGCCCATGTGCTGTCTGATGAAGACCACATCTCGTTCTGAAAGTTCAAATGCCTTTTTCCGGATACATTCTCATCAAGGTAACATGTTGGTTCAATTTATGCTTTGTTTTGAGGCTGCGATGGAGAAACAAAGATATACCCAACGTATAGCAGACAACCGTACGTTTGAATCAACACCTGTCATGTTTACTGCTTTACCAATTGAACGATTTGGCGGTGTCAAGTGTATTCCGTTCAATTTTTTTTTCCAGAGCAGTACAGATACATACATTTAGTACTATCATATTTATAACTAACATTCATATACAAATACATGTGCATACAATAGCATACATTATTTACTATTGATTTTCACAACATTGCTTTTTTCTACTTTTTAGGTACAAAAAGAAATATCCAAAGGTCTTTATTATTGCTCTCAGATCAGTGCTAACTCAGAAGACGGGTCTAAAATTTGTGTTATTCGACAGACGAACAAAAGAAATGAAACTGTCTTGAACGTTAAGGTTTTTTTTAAATCTAAAGTTTTTCCTGTTTTTTCCGATTTTTACATTTTGTTTACTAAGTTATTCATGTTAAACTGTTTAGTATATTTTAATTATAATCTTTGTACACATTTCCAGGTTGTTATTAATGAATTGGATGGAAGCATTAAACGTGTTTTCATGTAATCATATTTGGAAGTCATGGATACCTTTGTCGCATGTAATTTTGTATTCTCCACATAAATTTCATCGACAGCAATTCAGAACATACATTTAGTAAAAGATGGAGAAAAATGTTATCCCTCCGTCATTTTGCTAGAAAAAAGGCACAGATATGGACCTTGTATTGAAGTAAACATATCAACTTGCTTCTGATATTCATCACCACACAATAGAATATAGTAGTTATCGTTTAAGGAAATGACACAGAAAAGTTAACAAGAATTTCTCGCAAAGGTTAACGACTGAAGAAGAATTTAGATGATGAGTTTGCTCCAAGAACCACAAGAATGTCGAACAACGAAGATATTTCTAGAAATTGTTAGTGCGTTACTACACCCAATGAAGGTTGTGGTTAAAGTTCCCAAAGCATAAGGAGATAACGGGTTGTGGAACGGAGGAAACCCTAATATTGTTCCATCTATAAAACATTCTCACAACACTAACATACTTTGTCAATTCTGATAGAAACATGTTTTCTGTTACTTGTTTTTGAAAGCATGTCTTCCCCAATTGATACCCAAGGCATACGTAATAAGGGATGCGGCTATACTGGTCCACATGAAAAAGCAACCGAAAAAGCAAAAGGAAATCCAAAGGTTCGTGTGTGCAGCATCTGTCATCAAGTAGGCCACAATGCCCGCACCTGTCATTTGAAGAAGAACAAAGGCAACGAAATTAATGTTGATGCCTTTCAAGCTGAGGAGTAAAGATCAGTAGATGGCTTGTTCACACGCAAGATTCTCTAATACCGAGCATTTAATTTTTATATTCCTAATAAGTTCTAAGTTTGATGATGTAATCTTGTTTTGTTTTGATCCGTTTTTCATTTATGTTACATTTTCATAAACAATTTCCTTACCTTTGTTTAAGAATAATAAATTAATTGCGTGTTTCTAATTACAATGTTTGTACTGTTATTTTCATTCTTTTTCATATGTATATACTCCTTTATGTGTAATTTTTTATGTTAAATTGCTAGTTTTTTATGTTTTTTTGTGTTATTCATTTCACACAGTCGATGCCCTTCATTAAGATTTGTTACAACACATATGCACGGTTGCAACTATACTAAAGTAACTAACAATACAAACACTATATTACAGTATATTTTAAATTAGTACGCTAATTTTTAATGTATACCCAACATAATTTGTAAAATACATATGCACATGTGATATGATTAACTTTTATTGTGTCATTGCATTAGTATATTTTTTCACACCATTTAGTTTAATTCGTTATAACACTTACCTATAGTATACACGTCAAAATTTATATACAATGCATATGCACACATATTATAACCTAAAATTGGGTATAATATGCACATTCTTGGATGACCCATAATTTTCATGCAATACTTATGTATTGTACAATACCCATGCACATTTTACATGAATACAAAATTAATTAACAAAATAAACTATAAATTACATATGCACATTTTACATGAATAGTAAATTAATTAACCATACACATGCACATCTAATAACTAATAAATATTAATCATTCATACATGAAACATACTCTAAGTTATTTTACAATACACATGCACATTTTACCCAATATGTTTTCTTGTATAACCTCCGAACAAAAGGTGATTACCCAATATGTTGTCTTGTATAACCTCTGAACAAAAGGTGATTAGTTTTTCCATAGGTAATAAAATACATGGCTCTGCACATGTATTTGGAAAAAAAATTTAACATTAAACCCACAAACAACATTATAATTACAACTTAAAATGGTTTGGATAAGAGATGAAATTATTACAATACACATGCACATTTTACATGAATACTAGATTAACAAACAATATAAACTATAAATTACATATGCAAACACTAAAATCATGTAATGTACCCAACTACCACGTTGGTAAAATACTTATGCACACGCCTAATTGATACATGTGTTGACAATTTTCAAACATATAACTAACAATCATAATAAAATTACACAACTTCACAGATAAAATCAAAGCAAATATCCCAGGAATAAAATATAATATTCGCTTAAGCAAAAACCCAGAAATAAACCATAAGTCATTAACATTTACCTACTAAGGCTAACCCAAAAACCAGAAACCAACCCATAACATCATTCATTAACATTCACCTACTAAGGCTAACCTAAAAAAACAGAGTCGACGATTATTCAGAAAGTCTTACATTAACCATACCTAACCAAACGACACAACTA
Organism: Tanacetum coccineum; assembly: GCA_026074375.1. Lineage (NCBI taxonomy): Eukaryota > Viridiplantae > Streptophyta > Magnoliopsida > Asterales > Asteraceae > Tanacetum > Tanacetum coccineum. The sequence continues at coordinate 15,392 of BQNB010071068.1, read as the reverse complement.
ATAGTAAATTTTCATTGACTCAATTATCCTCACTTCCCATTAAGTAGATCACCGACCTTCTTATGATGTATGTTGCAGCTAGATAGCAGAAGTTTGGCTGCGTACTTCACCCTCAATTTGTTAATCTGAGATGTATGCTTGCGTCCATCGACATCTAACCCACACTCACACTTCTCCTTCATATTACCCATGTACGTTTCCATATGTCTCATAGCATAAACACCCCAGTTGGCTGATTTTGATTTACTTTGACATTTCATCCTCATAAAATTAAGGCTGGCAGTAAAGATTGCACTAGCTTTTGTATGACCCACAGTAGTCAGATACCTTCCAAAGTCCGCATGCTTTTGTATAAAAAATGAAAATAAAATAGTAAATTATTATATAAAATTAAGATACATTTAATTAAACAAATTTTTTTATAATTACGATCTTTAACCATACCAGAATTATACTCACTACGTCATTCTCAATTCCTCCACCTTTTTTATTAGTTTTCGTAGGATTCTTGGTTTCAGCTTTATCTTCTTTTTTGTATTCCAGAATACAGACATCATTAGTCTTCAGATTGAAAACTTCCACAAATTGGTATCCTTCATTACTCACCGGAATAAACACCTGCAATTGTACATTATAATATAAAATACAGTATGTTTTACGCAACAAACGAAAAAAAAAACCTTACCAACTTACTTGAAACAACTGACTTTCAAACACATCACTCGACAACCAATACTATTATAACTAACAAATTCACATAACCAATTACTAGACACAATATATGTGCACAACCTACAATATCAGATCAAGTGGCTAGAAAACGATGTCAAACTAAACTAATACAATGTCATACACGCTAACATACGCTAATGAACCAAATTTCATAGGGTAAAAATATACTTTTATGATACTAATAAGTAACACAATATACTAATGCATACACACGCTAATATGGTACTACTGTTTGGCATATCACATAAACATCTACACCAGCCATTTTAGCAATCATGTGATATGAATTGTAACAAAAAAACATCAACTTGTGTCCTTCCTACAAGCAATAAAAATCAAAATTTTAATATATATATTTGCGTACCAGCTCTACATCTTTGAAGTTCATCCACCGTTGATCTTTAACAATCGCCTTCTGCATGTAATCTTTAAACAGATTATACCTCACATCAGCTGATAACTGTGCATTTTTAAATTCTTCCGTCTGTGTCACAAACACAATGCAAAAGTAACATTTATAAATTGCGTATATATGTATTCTAAAGATTCTAACTATTATAATACTTTAATTGAACACACTTACCACCACAAACGTTGGCAAGAACGCTCTTAAAGGCGAAGACGCGTTACGCAAACGTTCATTGAAATTTAAATACTCTGCCCAAGCATCCAAAATATTGTCCTCCACAGCCATACTTGGTGCCAAACTCTCCATCATTTCTCTATTTGACCGGTGTCCGTTTGTTGTCTCAAATAAAATTTCACTAGCATTAATACAAGCTATGTTAGACTAACACACATGCATTTAAATTATAAAAAACCAAACAAAACTAACTTACAATGCATTTCCGCTCATTTGAAACAAATTTTTTGATACTCTATTTTCCACAGCACTCAGCACGCCATCAATGTTCACTACTCTCGACATGAAAGGGGACTTCATATTCGAAGTTACCTGGGTTGACCTTTTTTCTTTTCTTGTAATTGCTACATTTTTTTCAGATGCAGGTGGACAAAAACTAACGGGCATTGCCTGAATAGGTTGTATCACATTTGTCGATACAACCGTTATGTCGCCGCTGTTGTACTCCTCACAATCTTGTGTAACCCCCAAACTAAAGCTTGGAATGTCATCAATGTCTACCGCCTTACCTTTCAGTTTTGAAGAAGTCACCCGTTCAGCTGTTTCTAAGACCTCAGCCTGTGTAACAGGACCAAAAGCATATTCAGGGGAGTTAAAGCCAATCAACTCTACCCTATCACTTTTTCTCTCTGGTACCTTATCAATTTCACCCGACTTTCCCATACTTGCAGATGAGTTTCCTGTTTGAAAATTGTTATGACCGTTGCCACCACCTGTTTGCAGATTCATCACCTGAACGTATTTCTCTTCCAAATCAATTAGCATATCATGATTAGGGAACACCTCCAATCCGATAGCAAGAGTTTTTTCAAAACAAGTCTTGCTCTTGTGTATTGTTTCAATGTAGTTTCCCAACTTCCAGCCAAACCCCTGTATATACATGTGCATTCAATTGTAAATACAAAACTATATACAAACAGATTGTTTTAGCCAATACGTTAATTCGATATTACCTCTAAGTCGTCCGGAAACCCATTTTCATCTTCTTCCACAAAAGGACCTTATTTTTCACCCAAACCAAAACCACCTGATGCAATTTCTTTAGTTTCTCTTTCCTTCAAAACTTCCGCACTCCAAGCTGACGTTTGTGGATGCCTACGAGCCATTGGTAATGACTTGCATTCGACCCCATCCACATATATCATCTGTATTAAAAAAATTATCATTAAAACATAAGATACATGTACATACATAAATAAACTAACATGATTATAGTTATTACCGTGAGCAGAGTTACAGGTCCACAAAAGAAATTGTTGAGAAGCTCCTTTTTCCATCCATCTTTGCACAATGGTAGCGAGTCCAAAACATATTGACACCAATTGATATTACAAAGGTTTGTATCTCGGCTTATATGCTTAAGTATTTCAAACTCACATGACCCTGTCTTCTTACAACATCCCATTATATTTGCAAATAGCATTATGATGTTCAATTTAAAATTGAAATCGACCACAGTTGATCTTCTAATCTTTGATTTGATTATTGATGGCGTAATGTCCTTTTCAGGAACATCAAATTGGTCTTTCCAATCTTTTATCATTTCCTCATTTCCTGAAACTTCATTCATCAGTATATTATCTCCTTCATTCGTAAGTCCGAGCATCTCACTGATAACTTCTTTGTTGACAACCAGTGAATCGTTTTTCAATTTTATCTCCATTGCCACAGGATCAAACTTATCAACAACATAAAATCCAAGCCGTGACGGTATACCGTCAACCTTAAAGTCTAGTAAGCTGCCGAAACCCATTTTAGCTACACATGCTTGTTGACTTGGATTTAATGTAGCGAATGCAAGGTACATAGCTTTTGGGCTCGACCTTGTTCTCAACGTTGTCGAAACTTTTTTTGATTTTTTGCTCGTTTTTTTTTCTTTCCTTACTTTTGAAGGTCCCGCCTCAGCATCTGCACATGTATCCTTCTTAGCTACATTAGCCGTCTCACCTGTAATACATAATATCAATCAAGGTAATGTTAACACTTATATAGTTCATACAGTTGTATATATTTAATTTGATAAATGCACATTGATACATACCTTTCTTTTTTTTGTTTCTAATCATTTTGTTATCAGTAGATGCTCTCTTCTTTCCCTTTGTTATTTCAGATTCTGCAATAGTCATTGTATTTCATTAATACAAACAAAACTTAACTATACCACATTAATTTTTCATATTGAATATAAACTAACCTGTAATTGTATGTGCTGAATCCGGTGATCTTGCAAGAATCATTCTTTTGGTCCACTTGACCGGTGTATCTATACAAAATATTAGCCGTATCATTTTATCTCATTTTAGTTTCAAATTAACAATCACTAACTATTTTACACAAACTATATAATAACTAATGTTCATTCATGTTTGAAAATACGAATGAACATATGTATAACTCAAGTAGTTTTAAAATTATATTTCTTCGTACATATAAATATCATTTTAACATGTATGCTGTACATCCGTTTACTTATATTAACCAACCATGATTCCGTATTTACAATGTATTTGAATAAAACTATATATTAAATAAGTTTACCATTGCCACCACTGGCTTGTTTCATTAGATATCTAACATCTTCACAATCATCTTCACTGTCTTCTTCGTCTGCATCGATAGCTTCATCTATGGTATTTTCCTCGACAACCGGCCGCTTACCCCTACACCTATTACTTATCCTTTTTCCTGAAAAGTATAAAACATATTTTATATACTCTAAACATGTAATAATCTACTTATAGTCAATTAATGCACTTGTATTTTTTAAATGTCATTAACTTTAAGTAGATCAAATCCTAAAAAAAAAATAACCCAGACTCTTAAACAGTCAAATATTATGTAAATTATTTAAGGCTTATAACACCAATTCAGAACCTACCAACAACACATATGTTTTGTCCTGAACTGAAACATTTTGACACATCTAATGAGTGTTTAATATTTGTGATTTCTTGAACAGGCTAATTTTTATAACAAATCATAGCTAGGGAATCTAAAGATGCAATTCTGGAAAATCTACATAGCATTCAACTTACATCAAGTGTACAGCTGCAAGAGTTAAGTCGTATTTTAATAATAAAACATATATGCACTTACACCCGATTACTTATATTATCCAACCACAAACTGTTATTGCAATGATCCTTATTTGGAAGGTATATAAGCGTACCATTGTTACCAGTCTCTTGTTTGCTTTGATAACTAACAGGAGTTTCAAAATCATCATCAGAATCTTCTTCGTTTACTAGCGGCCTCTGTCCCCTAAATCTACCACTTCTCCTTAACACTGAAATGTAGATATCAAATATTATAAGTCTAAAACACATATTTATTTCACAAATACAATCACTACTATTAACAAACTACAAATAACCGAAACACATTTTGTACAGTTACTCAAATACAACATGTAACCCAAGCACATTTGTGCACATGATGTTTCCAAAACACACACGCATTAACTTTAAGCATATCAAATCCATTTTTATACCAAAACTACACATCCCTTCTCATAAATAACCTAAACACATTTGTTAAAAACATGTTTCACCAATAGTATTTTCCTCATCCAACTGCCAATGTCTACTAAACCTACAACTTCTCCCTAGAACACATATGTATTTCAAGATTACAATCGGTAATATAAACAAGCTACATATAACCCAAACACAATGATATATCCAAATAAAGTAATCAACTACAGATAATGTATACAAAACACAAATGCACTGACTTTAAGCTTATCAAATCATTTTTTTAACAAAAAAACTACATGTAGTCGCCTAAATAACATCAATACACAACCTTAATTTTTCAAAATCAATAAATCAATACACATGCAAACTCTTAAACAATTAAATCAATGTAACAGCTAATTATATGTTTATACAATAAAAAAATCAACTACATAATCATAAATATAGGTCAAACCTTCCATAATTTTTTCTGCAATTGATCGAATCGATTTGCTACAGTCAAACCCTAATATTTGGGGGTTTTTTCAATCGGGGTTTATAAGATGGTTTTGATTTTGATCGAGATAACAATGAGTTATAAGAGTGAATAGCGGTTTATTGGATGTGATTATCTAATTTTCTGGAACTCTGTTATCAATTCAAATGAATGAAAGAAATCCCGTTATTTGTGCAAATATACTTTGCAGTTACACTCTTAATCAAATGTTGGATACCTATTTTGCCCCTATTTTTATAATTTCTACCAAAAAGTTGCTTATTTATTTACACAAATGCCATAGTGCATTAATAAGTTGGACATTATGTATTGTTTTGAGTACAAAGGTGGTTCTCGCAGTTCTGTACATTTATTTGGTTCTGAAAAGAACCTCACCCTATATATATATATATATATATATATATATAAAACCCAGATCGATTGAGAAGGATTTTATTTTAAGAAGATTGAGAAGGTTTTCAAAAATGATAGATTTTTAACTTTTATTCAAGTTTTTCAAGCGTAAAACTCATTTTAATGTGATTATAATCCAAAATGTGTAAAAAAAATCGAATCAATGTTAAAAAATATCTTGATTTTGCGATATAAGTACAATACTGGATCTTCTATACAAATTTAAGGAATCATTACCATAACTCGATTTAAGCATTAATTTGTAAATCAAATTTGTGATTTATTGATTTGATTCACTATTAAATGATGTTTACTTGTGAATCAAATCAAAAAATATGAATCAATTTGCTCAAATGAAGATTTCTCAATATTCTCAAAATAAAAACATTCTCAATGGAACCGAAGCCATATATATATATAGAGGAAGGTTAAAATAAAAAGACAAATATTCGTGAGAAGGAAAAAAAGAAAACTTTTTTTAAAAAAGTTCTTAAAAAATTCCAAAAAAATTCCATTAAATCAGGTATGTTGGTGTATAAAACTTTTGTAAAAGAAGTTTTTCTAATTTTGAGTTTTTATACGTTTTTTTAATGCGCAAAAAAAGAAATTTTGATGCACAAAAAATTTTTGATGCACAAAATTTTTGACTTGTTATAGTTTGATGCGCAATAAAATTTTGATGCAAAAAGTCAAAAGAAGTTGGGTACAAAAACGAATTTTTGATGCACAAAAAACCGATTTAATGCACAAACGTTTTTTTTAATAAATTTTTTTCTGCAAAACTATCCACTTTTAGAAAAACTTTCTTTACAACTTTTTCATGCACCAACATACACGATCTTGTGGAATTTTTTCAGAATTTTTTGAGAACTTTTTTAAAAAAATAAATCTTTTTATCCTTCTCACGAATATTTGTCTTTTTATTTGATCTTTATCCTATATATATATATATATATATATATATATATATATATATATATATATATATATATATATATATAAAGACTATTAAAATTGTATCATAATATGAAAAAACACTTTTTATGCTTCAAATATTGTTTTTTGGCTAAATATCTATGTAATTTTTAATTTTTTTAATAAATGATGTAATTCGGGTCAACCCGAAAACCGAAACGAATTCAAATTCGGTTTTCGATTCGGTTGAATTTTAGTTCGGTTCGGTTCGGCTTTTAGGTTAACCAATTTTTTTTAACCGAACTAACCGAACAACCCGATAACCGAACCGATCAACACCCCTAGTATATGGTAAATATATTTAGGGGTGGCTAAAGGTAAAACAATTTAAATTTTTAAGGCCTTCGATTTCAAAGACATAATATATGTATATAGTCAATGATATGTTTTTAGGTCGTTCTCTATAAAGATCCGATTATGAAAGTCCTTAAATAGTTGATAATTGTTAAATAGTTGACGATTTAGACCTCTTTTATTTTTAATTTTTTATGTCTACAAAGATGAAAAATCCTACAATCAAAAGATATTTGTATTAATAATGCTATTAAATAACTAAAAGGTCTTGTTTCCTTTAAAAAAATATAGAGATATTGGATTTAGATATGCTTTGATTTTGGCCATAAAAAATTGCCAAAGAAATGGATATAGAACCAAAATTTGAAGAAAAACGAGCTATTTATTGAAATAGAAAATATAATGATAATGTTGACAATGCAACAATAAAATCTAACGAAGAGTTTTTTAGAACCGATTATTTCTTATATATAGTAGATCAAACTATTTCATTACTTGAAAGTAGATTTGACCAATTTAGAGTATATAAGGGCGTCTTTAGTTTTCTATTTAGCACTTAAAAATTAAAGTCACTTAATGAAATTAAGCTAATAGATAGTTGCTTAACCTCAAAAGTTCTTTAAGCCATAACAATTGTTAGAATATTAATGATTATACATTTAAAAAATGCTATGCCGATTGATATACTTAACTATATTAGAAATCTAAATTCTTTCCTAACACTTATATTACATATAGAATAATGTTAACCGTTCCAATGACAGTTGCTTCGGCAAAGTTTTTCAAAACTTAAGTTAATTTAAAATTATTTAAGATCAAAATATGTCACAAGAAATATTAAATGAATTGGCTCATTTATCGATTGAAAATGAAATATTATACGCTATTGATTTAAAAAAAACTAATCAAAGATTTCGCATCAAAAAGGCTAGAAATGTAAATTTCATATAAACAGTTTTTCGGCAAATAACTTCATAATAATGCCCCTTTTTAAAGCTTCACTTTAGGCCTCCGTGAAAGTTGAGCCGCCCCTATATATATGTAATGTAGTTCTCACCAAAATCTCGTTATGTTTTCTATACATAATATATTGTCATTTAACTTAACGATGTTTACTGTCAACAAATCATTATACATAACCGAACACACACCTTTTGCATGAAAAGATGCAAATACCCTTGTCTTTTTTTTGATAAAGGGTTTTCACTCGGTAAATATATTACTCAAAAAACAGTTAAGTACATAGGATGTGAGTGAATCTCACATCTCAGTCCCTTACATACGCGGTAAAGCATACATAACAAGACAAAAGTACTCTTATAAAAGGAAAGAACCACATAGGCACCAGCTTACATCCGACTCATAAACATACCACACATAAACTATCTTCTACCACGACCATGAAGATTAATATACATCATATCACAAAATCCAAATCATGTTTCGTTAAACCTTCAATATTATAAGTATCATAGATGTCATAATCTTTACCCTCATATAAGCTTGCACTATTTGCACCTCTACTAGCTATAAATTGAGCACTCTCATCATAAGCCACTTCAACATCACTATCACAATCTGCATTAACCGGATCATAATCAACCTTATTTAGTGGCTTCCCATCAACATCCACAAGTCTAAGCTTCCTATCCAGCATTCGTCTTTCTAGGTTATTAATCCTTTCTGCTAGAGGTGAGTATTTGGACTACTAGATTTCATAGGTAAAGACCCGTAAGTAGAGGAAGCCACGCCAGAATTGGCCCCCTTAACCAACTTTGAATTCCCTCATTTGTACCCGGGTCATCATCATTCTCAACAGAATTAAGCGCGTCAAATAGGTACAAATTACTTACCTCTTGTGTAACACCCCCAATATATGTGGCATTGGAAAGGTAACCGGAGGCGTTACTTCATAATACACAAGCATAAGATATAAAAGAACGACCTCTATGTGAGTCGTTTAAAAGGTATCCTCGTTGATACGATTAAAAATAAATATGTTTTAACAAGTGGTCCCATAGTTTGCATCAAAAGAAAAACATTGTTTTAATACAACGAGAATAATTTTAGTGCGAACGGAATCCATGAAATATTGTCTTGATGAATGATGACTCAAATGCACTTCATTAATGCCATTACAAGCTAAGCACCTAAGAATTACATGCTTAAAAATGTCAACATAAAGTTGGTGAGTTCATAGGTTTAAGTAAGCAATTTGTATGGACCGTAAGATTTCAAAGAGTATGATAATTGTAACACATACAATATCACAAAAAGTAATTACGATTGCACGAAGCTCATGACGCCTGAAGCTACAACATTGTATATGTATAAAGTTTCCCATTGTAGGTGTCCAACCCGAGACACCTAGAATTCAACATGGTATACGTTTGTTTGATCGGTAATGCGTTTTGTTTACCTGATACAAGTAAGAATCACCAAACCCAGATGGAGATGTTAATCCTAATAGATCTATTTATAACACTCGCGCTTACACAAAGTAATTAACGGTTCATGATAGTGGGCATTGTCATTATGGGTTATCGGTACTTAGACTAATCCGTAATCATGTAAAAAGTGTACTTATGTCCGAATGTAAAAACAAGCAATGTATCTCACCTTGAGATTTGTAAAACAAATGTAAATAAGTTAAAGCAAAGATATAAACTCACCTCAAATGAAAGTATTGATTTGGGAATAAATCAAGTAAGTGGAACGCCACAAAAAGTCCCGAAAGCAACCTAATAAATAGTGGTCGACTTAGGATTATGCAAATGAAATGAAGTGATGCAAATATATTTTATAACCTTATATCACCACCTAATAGTTTGTGTTTTAGTTTGATAATCAAAATAACCTTTACGTCAAGTTCGCCATTTTTATTCATAGGTATATACTTTACAATTATTTTCAAGTAACTAACTTTAATAAATTCTATCTCGCTTGACTATTAATACTTTTAAAAGCTTCCGACACGTATGAAAAATATATAAGTAATACTACAATATTTGCTAAGGATTTTATAGCTCATTCAGACTCTAAAACGCCAAAAACCACTTTTTATGTTTCAATCAGATCACTTCTTATAGCCAAAATTCATGCAGAAAGTTTATAAAATTTTCAGATTTTAGTCCGACTTTAAAAGGGCATAACTCCTTCGTTATAAGGATTCACGGGATGGCCAAGTTCGACGTTTCAAGGTAAAATCACGTACTACAAGTTTTCTCTTATAAATTTTCCCTGACCCAGACCCGAAATGGGTCAAAAACACAAATTTAGAAACTGGACAGAATGTTGTAAAAACAGCTTCTGCTGGAAAAATTATTAGTTATCTGAACTTCAAATGGCTATAACTTACTCGTTTTAAGTCCGTTTGTTAGGAACACAAAAGTGTCGGTCACTTCTATAGATATCGTTAGTTAGCTCGTTTATTTATTTTTGGAAACTTACTAGGCTAGTTAGCCCAAAGCCCATGGAAAGCCCATGCAAGCCAAGGCCCAAACCGGCCATAGGAGGTATAAATACCCTTTCCATGCTATGGAAAGGGTGTTGGTTGTTCATTATTTCACACACATAATACAAGTTTTCTCTTATGTTTCTTTCTCTCTCTAAAATGTTCATCCAACCACTCTCTCTCTAAAACCACCTCTCTTCCTCTTTTCATGTATGTTATTTGATTGTTCTTCAATTGGTATCAAGAGCCATGGAGTAATTTGTTTAATTCTTGTGTTTGTTTTCTTTTAGTTCGTTTATTCTATCAAACCGTAGCGTCTTTCTTGTTTTTTTTGTTTTCGAAGCTTCAACATACACTAAAAGATCATTTACTTTGGTAAAGTTGATCTAGTATCTTTAGATATAGGTGTATTTGCTTTGGATCAAATAAAAACTCATTTTTTTACAACCTTTGTTTTCGAAAAAACTTAGAAAGTACAAATCTTGATTTTGAAATTTTTGGCTTAAAAACCATAAAGTTTATATTTTTAAGATACCTATAGGTTTGGTAATACTAGTTGTACAAGAAAATTTAGGAAAAAATGTTCAAAAGTTAGTCTTTTTGTGTTTTTGAGTTTTTGGGTTTCGTAATCGAATTAGCAAGTTTTCAGTTATAACCGAATTGGCAGCTCTCAGTTATCACAGAATTAGCAGCCGTTCAAGTTTGACGGAATTAGCAGCGTGCAAGAGTAACCGAACTTGCAGCTTTCAAGTTCAACCGAATTGGCAGTTCTCAGTTATAACCGAATTAGCAACGTGCAAGTTAAACCGAACTCGCAGCTTTCAAGTTCAACCGAATTGGCAGTTCTCAGTTATAACTGAATTAGCAGCGTGCAAGTTAAACCGAATTCACAGCTTTCAAGTTCAACCAAATTGGCAGTTCTCAGTTATAACCAAATTAGCAGCGTTACAAGTTCGACCGAATTTGCAGCTCTAAGCTTAACCGATTTAGCAGTTCTAAGTTTCAACCGAGTTGGCAGTTTTCAATTTTAACCGAATTAGCAGTTCTCCAAGCTTAATCGAATTAGCAATTTCGCAATTTTTACCTAATTCGCAATATACTTTGAAAACTAAATTCGCAACTAAAGTTTAAAACTCAAATTGATAAAACAAAAAAGTATACGATTAATTTTTGTGACTTGTAAAATCCCGTGAAACATTCACTTGTTTTTCCCGGTTTTGTCAAGAATTGTAAAATCCCGTGTAGTTTATCAACTTAAAACACATAAAAGACAACACATTCAAACACAATTTCTTTCAATCACCATTCGATCATACAAGTAATCCTTTAACATACAAATTTCTCAATGACGACTCTTGCTGACAAAACGATTCTTTCGGGTGCTGACAATCATCCACCTATGTTGGAAAAAGATATGTACGATTCTTGGAATAGCATAATGGAGCTGTACATGATGAAAAGACAACATGGACGAATGATCCTTGAATCTGTTGAAAATGGCCCACTTATCTGGCCTACAATTGAGGAGAATAGAGTGACTAGAACAAAGAAATATTCTAAATTATCTGCTACGGAAGTAATTCAAGCTGATTGTGATGTCAAGGAAACAAATATCATTCTCCAAGGATTACCACCAGAGGTCTATGCACTTGTTAGCAATCATCGAATCGCCAAGGAACTTTGGGAAAGAATTCAACTTCTCATGCAAGGAACTTCATTGACGAAACAAGAAAGATAGTGTAAGCTTTATGATGAATTCGATAAGTTTGCTTATAAGAAGGGGAAACACTACGTGATTTCTACTTGAGATTTTCACTACTACTCAATGACATGAACATCTACAATGTGAAACTAGAACAATTTCAAGTGAACACCAAGTTTTTTAATACCCTTCCTCCTGAGTGAAGCAAATTTGTGATAGATGTAAAACTGGTTTGGGATTTGCACACAACTAATATTGATCGGCTTAATGCTTATTTGGGATAACACGAATTTCATGCAAATGAAGTTCGTTTAATGCATAAACGCAACTTAGATCTGCTTGCTTTAGTTGTAACCCATCAGATGACCCAATCCCCTTATCAAACTCATCAAAACTCATACCAAAACTCTCAATTTCAACCACAAGTTTCACTATATCAGTCTCCACAGTATGGATTACCTTATCAGTCTCAACAATACTCAAACAATCAATCATCAACACCTCTTTCAATCACTTATTCATCTAATGATTATCAATCATCAGTTCTCTACAACCTTTATTCTCCACCATCATCCATCTCTCAATTAGAATATGCTCTCACAATTAATCAACAACAACAACCTAAATTTCCTCAATTAGACTTAGGTCTAACTGTTCTAGTGTTCAAGCAAGGTGATGATCCCATTGATGCCATCAACCATATGATGTCATTCCTATCAGTTGTCGTCGCATCTCGCTATCCTACTACCAACAACTAGCTGAGAAATTCATCAAACCCTAGGCAACAAGCTACCATTAATGATGGAAGAGTGACCTTACAACCAGTACAAGGGAGGCAAATTTCTTTTGCATCAGGGACAAGTAGGACCTATACTCCAGGAGCAAGTGGAAGCAATTCTGGGAAACAAAGGACTGTTATTTGTTACAACTACAAAGGGGAAGGACACATGTCCAAACAGTGCACTAAACCTAAAAGGAAACGGGATGATTCATGGTTTAAGGATAAAGTGTTGCAGGTACAAGCTCAAGTAAATGGTCAAATTCTACATAAAGAGGAACTAGCATTTTTGGCAGATCGAGGAGCAACAAAAGGTCAAGCCACACAGACTGTCATTACTCACAATGCTACTTATCAAGCCTATAATTTGGATGCATATAACTTTGATTGTGATGAACTTAACACTCCTAAAGTTGCTCTCATGGCGAATTTATCTCATTATGGTTCAGATGCTCTTGATGAGGTATACAATCCTGATAATATGGATAACCATATGATTAATCAAGGTGTGCAGGTGAGACCATCTTCTGAACAGTCGAATGTTGTAAACTATTTAGAGACTAAAATAACCAGTGATAACAATATCATTCCTTATTCTCATTATGTGAAAGAATCACAACAAGAAACTGTTCAGAATTCTAGCTCATCTGCACAATAAGATGCACTGATATTGTCTGTGATTGAACAACTGAAAACCTAAGTAGTTAATTGTACCAAGACAAATCTAGAAAATAAAAGTGTCAATGATACTTTAACTGCTGAGCTTGAAAGAAATAAGGAACAAGTTAAAGTTTTGAAAGATGGACAAAATGTTGATTTAAAGAGTAAAGATAATGTTTCAAATCCATGTGAACAGTCTGTAGAAATTGATCGTCTTAAACAAACTCTTTCAGAACATGTAAAAGAAAAGGAATCTTTAATGTAAACAGTTACTCTTCTCAAAAATGATTTTAAGAAAGAAGAATCTAGAAACATTGATAGAGAGATTGCTTTAGAATAAAAGATCAAACAGCTGGATAATATTGTTTTTAAAAGAGATTAATCAGCACAAACTGTCCACATGTTGACAAAACCTTAGTTTTTCTATGATCATACCACTAAACAAGCTCTAGGTTTTAAAAATCCTTTCTATCTGAAGAAAGCTCAGCAGTTGGAACCAAAGCTCTATGATGGTAATGTCGTTAAGAACACTAGTGCTATTATGATTCCTGACTCCAAAGAGACCCTTGTGCTTACTGAAGAGAGTCATTCAAAAATGATTTTAAAACAACAGGATCCAATGATGTTAGAAAAGAAAGTTAATACTACACCAGTCGATTATGCTGATTTTAATTAACTTTCTTAAGATTTTGAAACACAATTTGTTCCACAAACTGAATTATCTGCTGAATAAGCCTTTTGGTCTCAGAATTCTATGAATTCTTCAGATCCCACTCCTTTTTGTAGACCCACCAAAGTTGAGGTTCTGAAAGAACTTCCTAAAGTCAACATGGTAAATATGAGTTTGAAGAAACTCAAACACCATCTTGCTGGTTTTGACGTGGTTGTCAAAGAAAGAACCACGGCCACAACCATCACTGAGGGCTCGTGGGGGTTTGAACATACAAAAGCTTGTTTTAGGGATGAAATAATTCCATTTGTAAAAGCTCTGAAGGACTTATTTAATAAATTCGATCGATATTTAATTAATGAACTTTTTGAAGTCCAAAATGTCTTTCATCAATTGGAACAGGCTGTGGAACAACATCGTTTAGAGTCAAAAACATTTGAAGTTAAAATAAATCAAGTTTTGAAAGAAAACGAACGACTCTTGGAACAAGTCATCAACAAAGATATATTGAACATAATTATGAATTCTACTGTGGATAATGCTTCTGTCAATGTACATGAATGTGAAAAGTGTCTCAAACTTGAGACTGAGCTTCTTAACAAAAAGGATTTCATTGAAAAAGAGACTTACGATAAACTGTTCAGAAATTTTACCACTCTTGAAAAAAATTGCATCTCTTTAGAAGTTGATACTCAACTTAATTAGTAAATTTTTCAAAGGGACAATTCTGTTTCAAATCAAAGTGCTCCAAGTTTTGATCAATATTTTGAATTAAATGAATTGAAATCTTAGTCGCAAGAGAAAGACACAATCATAAAGAAGTTAAAAGAGAGAATTAAATCTCTAAGTGAAAATATGAATAAGGATAAGGTCAAGAAGGACATAGAAGAGATTGAAATGATAAATATTGAATTGGATCATAGGGTGTCAAAACTTATTGCTGAGAATAAACTTTTAAAATAGACCTATAAACAACTTTATGAATCGCTCAAACCAATACGAATTCGATCAAAAGAACAATGTGACGCTTTAGTTAGTCAAGTCAATCAAAAGTCTGTAGAAATCTCTGATTTAAATTTAAGTCTTCAGGAAAAAGATTTGGTCATTACAGCTCTCAAG
>BQNB010071067.1:2864-32897 GCA_026074375.1 Tanacetum coccineum | reverse complement strand
ATAGATATTCAAATAAGTTATAATACTGAAGTTGAGAATTACTGTAAGTGTTTACCGCTAAAGGTAGTCAAGAAACATTTTCCTGTGTCAGTTTCATTTGCAATGACAATTAACAAAAGTCAAGGTCAATCGCTTTCAAAAGTTGGTTTGTACTTGCCACGTCGTGTTTTCACACAAGGACAACTATACGCAGCTGTTTCAAGAGTGAACAACAAAAAAGGTTTGGAAGTTTTTAAGGTTTGGAAGTTTTTGTTTGTGATAAGGATGGTAATATATATAACCAACTCGGCTAGCTCAGTTGGCCACCAAGATTCTTTAGAGGGCTTGGGGAGGGGTTGTTTGGCTATGGGAGGTCTCGAGTTCGAGTCCCACCCGTGACTTTTACCCCTTCGGGCGGAATAGGAAGAAGTATAGGCGGGTTCAGGGTACAACATACTGCCCAATTGGATGTCACCGTTGGACCTAAACCACTAACAACTAACAAGCCGTTCTAAAAAAAAAGAATGGCAATATATATAAAACTACTACAAATGTGGTCCATAAAAAAGTACTACAACGTCTATAAACAAGGTTCAAAAGGTATGTACAATTTACATTTTAAAATGTTTTTACCATATTTTAAATTCAAATCAATTATTGATCACGATCTCCTTTTCCTTACATTTTTATTCGACTATTAGGTGTTCACGGAATGAACATTGACTATTGACTTGATTAACACGCATATACGTCATTTGCTATTCAAGTCCATCAAAGTTGAAGACCAAAATGCATGGACGTTTATTATTATAATTGTTACAAACTCAAATGTTTATCCAATAATTCACGTATTTTCTGATTATTTACTTCATATATTAACGAACATGTTTACGTTCCATTATTTCTTTCATATATTTCTTACTTCTTACAAATAAATTCTTTAAAATACACCCGGCGTTAGACGAGTCTTTAAGCTAGTAAAAGATAAAATATAACACCAAACGAAAATTGTGTTTTAGTCTAAGGTATGTAATTAAAGGAAACTATAATATACAGTCGGTCATGTTTTATGATAACCCTAATAAGGAAAAGAAGTTGTATGACTATATATACACGGCTTTATTGGTTTCCAACACAAACCACCGTAACAACCCTAATAATAAACAACCATGGCTACCGAGAAGCAACCCCCACTCAGGTTCAACACAACCGACTCTCATCTGTTTAAGAAGATTAATGTAGGGAACCTTAATATTCCTAAACTGCAAGATGCTAAGTTAGCTAATACACCTTATTCCCAATACTGCACTTTAATTCTGACACAAGGATATTCTTCCAAAGCTTTTGCAGTAAGCTGTCTTTGTCTTTGTTCTTTGATAGTCACATATTTGGATACGTGTATTTACATAAACAATCATTTAATTATTACAATGTTTATTATTGTTTGCAGAGGTCTCGATTATCTGTTATGGGCCAAGATAAATATGGTGTGTTTCCTTTGAAAGGTGAGTTGCTCAATGTGAGGGAAGCAAGTCCTAAGCAATTGGAGGAAAACACTGAAATTCAAAACATTAAGAAGATTCTTGGCCTCGAAGATGGTAAAATTTATGAAAATGTTAAGGAATTGCGATATGGACACTTGATGATTATGACAGATGAGGTGTGTACCAATAACTCTTACTATGCTTTGACAATATCAACTATCTGCCATTTTTTTTCTTATAGAACATTCAATATGTTTTGCAGGATCATGATGGTTTACAAATGAAAGGCCTATTGATCAACTTCCTTCACTATTTCTGGCCATCTTTACTAAAAGTTGAAAACTTTTTGCACATGTTCATAGCACCAATTGTTAAGGCCTCTCACAAGAAGACTAATGAAGTGTTCTTGTTCTATACAATGCTCGAGTATGAGGCATGGAAGGAAAAATTGGGAAACAAATACAATATAACGTACTATAAGGTTTGTTTATGAAAATTTTGAATAACAACTTCATTGTTGTTTTTGCAATTCTTAATAGTTTTTCATTATCTCTAGGGGCCGGAAACTATTAAATGTGATGAAAGAGGAGAGTATTATTTTGATCAGCACATTAAGGACTTTGTTTGGGTTAATGACGAGGATGGTGATGCAATTGAGCTTGCCTTTAGTAGCATGAAGATTGAGGAGAGAAAGCGCTGGCTTGGAGTACCTGAGGTTTAGTTTTTGTGTTGAATGTGATTGATAGAACATCAGGTCAAAAGATATCACTTAGTAGGGTGAAACTGAACCAGAAAACACTTTTTTTTTAAACATAAACCACTCGTTGAGTCTACTTTCAAAATCTTACTGAATAATTAACTGATGCTTTTGGTTATGATTACAAAAATATTACTCCATCTATAACAATCATTTTCTCAAAATTCTGGATCTTGAATACACCACCTTAAATGAATACATCACCCTAATTGTTTATAGTAATAACACATGCTGGGCAACTTTTGGTGCTGTGTTTGCCCATTTACATCAGGGAGACATGACACGAATTTCAATCATTGTTTCTTGATGCAGGATGCTACTAATTTTGACCCAACGCAGAAGTGCATCCGATACCTCGACTTCATCAACCAAGACTTCAAGCAATATGCAATGGCTGATCTCGAAAAATCAATCCCATCAATGGTGGATGGGTTGAAACCTCACCAAAGAAAGATCCTATTCTATGCTTTCACCAAGCCCATCATTGAGGAAATTGGAGTTGCTGAGTTTAGTGGTTATGTGTTTGAGCACTCTCCTTATCATCAGGGTGAGGCGAGTCTAGTCAGTACCATTATCGGCATGGCCCAAAATTATGTTGGTAGTAACAACATTAACCTTCTTCAGCCGAAAGGGCAATTTGGTACACGCTGGATGGTGAGATATACAATTTGAGTATTTACTTTTTTTGTATACATTGCATATTCTTACGTCTATTATTTTATTTGCAGGGTGGTAAAGATCATGCAAGTGGCAGATTTCTTTTCACTCAGCTATCTCCTATCACACAATATCTTTTTCACAAGGATGATGAACAACTTCTCAACTACTAAAAACTTCTTTTCTCTTTCTTTCTCTGTCATTCTTCTAACTTCTTACTTCCTCTTCTTAACTTCTCTTCTTTCTTCTCTATTCTTCTCTTCTTCTCTTCTTCTTCTCCTTGTCCTATCATAATTCTTTCTTTTCTTCTTCTTTTCCTCTTCCTTTTACTAATTACTAATCGATTCTTGCTCAACTACTTAAATGAGGATGGTCAATCCATTGAGCCTACATGGTAGTTTATAATCTATGTGTACTCTTATAAGTATATGATATTGTTTGAATTGGTTGTTATAATGATTCAATTTTTTCTTTTTTAAAAAGCCAAATACCAATCCAGTCCCCCCCCCCCCCCCCCACCCCCCCACACACACACCCAGCACACACACACACACACACACACATAATATGATTTATATATATATATAATATATATATAATATATATATATATATATATATATATATATATATTTTGGGATTTTCTTTGCAGAACCAATAACCAGTTTAACACCGTTGGATGTGTTGATCAATGGTCAAAGTTAAAGGTGGCAATTTTGTAAATAATTGAAAAGGAATAAATATCTCATAAAAGTGATAAGGGTATTTTAGTCATTGCAAAAAATAAAAACTGTCAATTTATTTATGAACAATACGTGGTTTATGAGGACAGTTATCTCTTTCTCCCTCAAACAAAAACCTAGCCCCCTTTTCTATCAATATATTTTCCAACACCACCACTCATAGCCTCCATCGGTGGTTTCTTTCATTAAAAGAAAAAAACTAGCCGCCTACTCTGTCAACCATACGTGTTCGGAGTCGGTAATACTTAATACCGACGCCGATAAAACGATGAGACTTTCGCAAAATCATCGAGTTCTTCTGCAGTGGTTACAAAGTAGATCAAAAGTGTGTGTTGATTCTATCACTAAATTAATGCTATATCTTATGTGTCACATGATCCATTTTTCTAAAACAAAAAGTTGCATTACGTTATATAATATGAATCGGAAAAACTTGTACTTTAGTAGCTTTGACCAAATTGAACTGATTTATCCTTTTTGACAAGATTCATTGGGTTTTGTTGTTTTATTTTTAATATATGAGTGGACGATTATATTAATTTACTACACATAGGAATAACTTTGATTTGCTTTTTTATAAAAGAAAGCTAAATCCCATATTTCAATTCCTACGTAATCATCTCGATATATCTATTAACTAACTGTAATTATACTTGGATGTAGAACCTCGATATCAAATGTCAGTTACGACATTAGAACTACATGTTTTTTCGATACATGGAAGTAAAAAAATGTCTACAGGAAGCTACAATCATGGAAGATATTCTTATAGATATGCTTTAATTTTCAAGAATATAATTGTATACTTTCTTTGCAGTTAATTGCTTTATATGTTGTATTTAGTATCCATATTAGTCTATAAATATTAAGTCTAGGGGGTTTAGTGAAACTTTAGCCCAAGTTTATCCCAAGTAGGGATTATATGTAGGTTCCATGAACTCTATATATACCATAGAGGGTATTCATAAGATTAGTGTGTTTTTCCTTTACCTCCATTGTAGCAGCTAGGTTTCAACTCGGTTTAGAGTTGGTTTTCTTCCCCCCTCATCTCTACAATAAAGAGGTGAGGGGGAGGATCGTTGTACATCATTCTTTTCCTTTGATCAATAAAACATAAACATTTGGGTCATACGCGTGTGTTTTCTTTGAGTCTATATTCCGCGCTAGCTTTCAAGGTTTGTTGGACTTTATTTTTCAACAAGTGGTATCAAGAGCCAAGGTTACGCTGGTTTCTTGAAGCTAGGTCGACTCAAAGGTGTACAATCCCATCAAGTGATATCTCCTCTTTTTGGTTTGTCGGTTCCTGTGCAGCGGTGGGAGAATTGATGCTGCGGATTCGTTAACCGTTGGATCGTTGTGAAATTCGAAACGTAGGTCGAAGACACATCGATCTAGAATCTCACTGGAGGGATCTTCAGTTGGAGGTCCGTAGAGAGAGATATTGTAGGTCGAAGTTGCTGTTCCAGAATCTGCAGATTCTATTTAAAGTAGATTTCGATCAAGGATTTGAAGGCTTAAGATTGTCGAGTTTTGCAAGAGTCTTGGGGTTTATCAAGGTTGGTATTGCAAAGGTTTAAATTTGACAAGGTTCAAGCTTTAAAAGGGTTTGTACAAGGTTGAATCTTTAAGCTTCAAGGTGTTGTTTTTAAGGTTCTAGATGTGATCAAGTTTGAAGGGTAAAAAGGCTTTAAGGTTTAGTTGATTATCTAGAATCTTGAATTATTTGAAGTTTGAAGGTGTCCTCGGGTTTCTTGGTATTCTAAGTCTTGGTGGTTCTTAGAAAACAAGTAAGGTTTAGCTTTGTCTCGGGATTCAAGAAAAGTGATTACTTGGAGTAAAAGGTATATCAAGGTTGTAGACATATGGAAAGATCGAAGCTTTAGGGTTTTCTAAAGGTTAGTAGATCAATCTTTACACGAAAGCGGGGTTAACACACGGCTTGTGAGACTTGTCGATAAAGTTGGTTAAAAAGCAACTTGACAAGGTTTGTAGCAAGGTTAAAGAAGAATGGATAGTATGAATACTAGGTTAAACATCGAAAAGCTCGATGGGAATATTGTACAAAAGCATAGAGGTTCCAAACAAGTTGGGTTCAAACAACTTGGTCACAAACAAGTTGGTTCAAACAACTTGGTCCTGGTGTTGAAACAGGAGTCCATGGAGTACATGATAAAAAGCATGTTTAGTTTGAGGTGGAACTACAGGGAGCTCAAGAGGGATCGTGAAGCTGAGGTTTTTGAGGTTAGTAACGATGATACTGCATTGGCTCAAAGACGGTTGAAGGACAAGCAACCCGAAGAGAAGACAAACACAGACTGCTTGTTAAAGGAGCAGGAAAAGGAGAATATCAGACTGGGTGGAAGATCAAGACGGGTAATGTTCTTGATTTTTGTAATCAGATGTCTACACAACAATATATGAAGAGTGGGGTCGCCAAGCATTTGGGTGCTGCAGGGTTACAGCAGCAGAATGGGTTGGTTCAGAAGACGAACGTGACACTCTTGGCTAAGGTATGTTGTTTTCTGATTCAGTCTAGTCTGTCCAAGGTTCTTTGGGTAGAGGATACAACCATGTCTACATATCTAGTGAATAGGTCACCATCA
Source organism: Tanacetum coccineum (assembly GCA_026074375.1). NCBI lineage: Eukaryota > Viridiplantae > Streptophyta > Magnoliopsida > Asterales > Asteraceae > Tanacetum > Tanacetum coccineum. The sequence continues at coordinate 26,675 of BQNB010071067.1, read as the reverse complement.
TCAGCGATTGGATTTAAGACACCTGAGTTATGTTAGGGTTTTTTGGTTGGCTTGCTATTAAGCAAGGGATGCTTGAACCGGTTAAGGTCAAGTGCATATTCCTGGGATACCGTAAAGGTATAGTGGGTAATAAGCTTTGAAGTTTAGATGACGTTACTTCAAAGGTAGTGCTTTACAGGAATATGAGTTTCAATGAAAGTAGGAAATACAAGAAAACTTTCATTGGTTCTGGTGTAGGTACGGGTTCAGTGCAGGTGTTGCAAGGAGTTGAGTTTGAGGTGGAACCGTAGGAGGATCATACATTTAAGGTGGAACCTCATGGGAATGTCGATCATGTAGTTGGTTTACAGGAAGTACAAACTCGGGATTTGATACTATCATTCAGCACATGATAGGGAGCAACACTCAGCATGGGAACTATTTAGTTATAGAGAAGACAATAATGAGGCTGCTTTTGCAGTTGCTGCAGTGGATAAGATTTATGCACATGAGTCATTGACTTTCAATAATACAGTTGCTTGTGAGGTAATTTCCAAGTGGAAGGTTGGATTGAAAGATGATATGGATGCTCGGTCAGATGTGTATGCGCTCAGCAACGGTTGCAAGAAATGTAGTGACGACAGCTATGTCTATTCCTGGGAGTATACACCAGGTATGTTTATACATCTATTTCTCTATATAGATGATATGGTTTTTCTTGCGGATGCAAGGCTGAGATCTTGGCTACCAAGGGTTTGCTGGATAAAGCAAAGGGAAATGTACTTGGTATGGAGATCGTCAGGGATCAGAGTGGTAATACTCTGAGGATGTCACAATCCAGGCTTTACAACGGAAAGTTGGTACAGACTTTGTTGGAGGGACACTTCATACTGTCGTTGGAGGGTAGTCTATCAGGGGATTGTGATGTGGAAAAGAATGGTAAGTGGTCATGTATATATGCGGTTGGAAGCCAGGAGTATCAGATGGTCTGCACGAGACTTGACATAGCATCTGTAGATGTGGGTATGTTGGATAAGTTTGATCGTGGATTACAGATACACGTACAGGTTTTTGTGGATCTTGACTACGCTATGGGTAGATCAATCATAAGGTACGGGTTGATGATACAAGGATGTGCAGGAAGCTGAGAAGCTATGATGCTGCACATGATGGCTTTGTTAATAACTGAAGTGGCATACATGACACTTACGGAGGCTGCAAAGGAGGCTATTTGGCTAAAGGGACTCGCAATAGAGTCAGGATTCGAGCTAAAGATAGTAGCGGGTATTGCTACAGGTGCCTTATCAAAGGCTATCCCTAGTCCGAGGTTCCAACATAGGTTGAATTTGTTGAGTATCGGTATAGGCTAATATGATACTAAGGTGGAAATTGTTGTATTTAGTATCCATCTCTATAAATATTAAGTCTAGGGGGTTTAGTGAAACTTTAGCCCAAGTTTAGCCCAAGTAGGTTTAGAGTTAGTTTTCTTCCCCCCTCATCTCTACAATAAAAAGGTGAAGGGGGGGAGAGTCGTTGTACATCATTCTTTTCTTTTGATCAATAAAACGTAAACGTTTGGGGTCATACGTGTGTGTTTTCTTTAAGTCTATATTTCGCGCTAGCTTTCAAGGTTTGTTGGACTTTATTTTTCAACATTATACATAAGTGGTACCTTTATTATGCTAACTATTTTGTTTATTACTTTCTCTTACGAATCAAGATTGTATTGTTGGTGCTTTAATATGAAGTTTTTTGTGACCATCGCAAATATACTTCTTTTTGAAAGGCGAGCACATATATTCTAATGATTGTGAAAAGAAAACACAACGTGCATATATGTTCTTGGAAGGGTTACTTATATTCTAACGAATTTTTTGAGAAAGTGAAGCGTGCACATATGTTCTTGGAAGGATTACTTATATGTTCTAACGAATTTGATGAGAAAGTGAAGCGTGCACATATGTTTTTGGAAGAGTGCACACATATGTTATCCGAGGTTAATAGTGTCTATGAATGCTCATTGCAATATACCAATCATTATGTTATATTCCAGTGTTAAGATTCTACAACTTTGTACGTGGAGTGATCCTTAATGCTCTTTAACAACAGATAATGCAATATCACTTGTTGATTGTCTGCCATTTGAAATATATAACAGCTTTTTCTATCAAAGGTTGAAGTATAACTACTTCTCCTGTTAAAGGTTATTTTCCTTTCGTATATAACAAACACCGCAAAATGCACCATCAATAATTTACCCCAATAAACAAACTCAAACTTAAATCTTCACAAAATGAAACATCAACAATTTACCTCTGAAAACTAATTCGTTAGAATATACCTTTGGATCCGTTAGAGATTTTAACTCAATTCGACACACATCGATCGATTCCAACCCAAGCCAACAAATGCAAATCCCCACCAAAACAAACCCACCAAATAAGGTCACCAAAGTCACCTACCGACCCATGTAAGGTTACCAACGTCACCTACCGACCAACAACGCTACACAATATTTTCTGATGCCTTGGGCGAGTCGACCAAAAAATGCCCCTCGTTAACAAAAAATTATCTTTTTTATTGGTCTTTGTAACCTGTTCAAGTTACGTAAGTTAAGTGGCTCATCTTCACATCAATTTTTCTTTGATATATAAAATGTCACAACATCAAGAATTATATATACAAACTCTGAATTACAACTTCAAGATAGCTAAAATGATGCTATAATGCGTTTCACTAAGAAAAAAAGCATGATTATCTTATCATAGCTAGCATGATGCTATAATGCGTTTCACTAAGAAAAACCATGATTATCTTATCATAGCTAACATGTGTTAAGAAAATATCTGCATATTACGAAAGAATATTATAGTTAACAGCAAATGAAAACATATATGATGACTCCACTATAAAATTAATAATAAAAAAAAGAGTATTGTAGATGCAAAATTAATATCTTTAATGCGTATTCCAACAAGGAATTGTACTTATAGTTTGCAAAAACTTGCTGAGTTTGGAAAATTTTTAACGGGGATTGATATGCAATGCTTCCAGTTCTTATGTTGGCACACTAATGCATGCATTAGATAGTTAAAATTTAAGTACAATATGCTATAATTGTTTTTACATTTAAGCGTCTTAAAAAAAATTCAAATTGTGCGAGTCACTTTTTTAAAGTTTTAATTGAAGTTTTTGAGAAAATAGAGTAACAAAATTCTAGCGGTATACCGAGTATTTAGAAATATGAGAAGCCTCAAAAGGGCTGAATTTCTCATTTCAATGTTCAAAATCCAAACGTGTGTCCATATTAATGGGGAGAAAAGAAAATGAAAAATAGAAAACAGAAAATAGGGAGTTTTTTTTACCAAATAATTGTCTTTTTAAAAATTAATTACCAATGTATGGCATGTTCAAAATTAATGACCAATGTATGATGTTTTTCTTATTTTTGTTTTATTTAGATTTTAATACATTTATTTCAAGGATACTATTACGTTTTACTATCATTATAGCTAAAAAAACATCACTTGTGCACTATTGTATAAATCTTACCACTATGTTCGACTATAGGTATGTAAGTTTGAATATTATTGCAGCTAAAGAAACATGTCACAATTATATTCTAAATTTATGTTATCAAATTGCATTGTTCTATCATAACCTGCTTGATGATGTTAATACCTGGGCAAAAGGTATATCATAAATCAGATTCGACAAATCAACATAATCACCATGATGAGTTACAAATGCATTTTTCCAAGAAGTCTTTATCAAAGAAAAAAAAAAGAAAAAGTAATTGTCTAAAGAAATTATAACAAAATAATTCAAACAATAGTTTATGCCAAATGAAAAATTATACAAATTGTTTGTAGCATCATTTATTCATCAAGTTATGCTCGTAACATCGTTTAGTCATCTCCAACATGTTGATCTGCAAAGAATCAAGTGAAAAGTAACTTTTTGGTTAATCAAAATGTATAGAAAAAAACCGTAAGTGGTTATTATTAATAAGAAAAAACTTGTCAAATACCTTGATAGCAAGTTGTTTAGTGATTATCATCCATTCTTAAGGCTTCGATGGACATGTTTGTCTATTATGACCACCTTTTTTGGCAAATCCCACAAAGGTTTTTTTCTTCCCTTCTTTAATGTCCATCCCATTATGAATTCTTGTTGAACGAGGACGTCCCGATTTCACCCGTTTTAGATTGGAATTTGGAAGTAGTTCTCAAACAAATGATTGGCACATGCGGATGCCCAAGTAGCACAATACTCTCGAATTGAGTAACACTTATTAACATATTGCCAACTATTCAAAGAGAGATTGGCACATGCGCTCAAGACGTGAGAACATGGATACTTATATACCTCCCACTTGCCACATGTGCAAGTTTCTTTTTCCAAATTAACTACTTGTACATTTCTTCCTTTTTTAGTTATCACCTCAAATATTCCCCTATTCCGGTTAAATGATCTCACGACATGTGCACTAGCTTTCAACTTTAAGGCTTCTTGTTTTGCAACAACATGCGGGGCATATCGTTCTCCACTAACTTGAGCATGAATTCCTTGAGGACGTCTTACATCAAAGTAGTGCACCAATCTATAAAATGTAAGTTGGACGCATCTAGTAATTGGAAGAAAACGAGCACCTTTTAGAACACTATTAAAAATTTCTGATAAATTCGTAGTGAGTAACCCATAACGTTTTCCACCGTCGTGTGCAAGTGTCCATCTATCAAACGCGTGTCTTTGCAGCCACTGACGAGCTTGTGGATTTATTTGCCCAATTTCATCCATGATGGAGTTGAACTTACGAACTTGATTCTGACTCCCCGCACGGTAAGCTAAAGTTTTCAACTGTGAGTTGTGAAACTTATCATTAAAGTTGTTGATGAAATGTCGTAAACAATACCTATAAAAACCATCAAATATGAGTTTGAAAACTTATAATTATTGTTCTTAAAGATATGTCATAAACAATACCTGTGAAAACCACGTGGCTCTAACCATGGAGATCCTTCCTCATTAACTACCTTTAGAATTCCAGGATGACGATCAGATATTAGACAAATGCCTTCACGTTCTTTTACCACGTGTTTCTTAACATGAGATAAAAACCAATACCAACTATTGTAAGATTCATTTTCTGCAATAGCAAATGCAAGTGGAAATATTTGGTTGTTAGCATCGACTCCCATTGCAATCATCATCTTGCCATTGTATTTACCGTACAAATGAGTGGCATCAATGCTAATAACAGGTCTGCAGTGCTCAAATCCCTTGATAGAGGGAGCAAAAGCCCAAAAAACACGTATGAACTCGACTTGATTATTATCAAGTCTTATAACGAACCACTCAACTACACTATCTCGATTAAAGTGTTGAAGTACAGATAGAAATTTAGGTAAAGCGGTATAAGAGTCGTCCAGTTCCCAAAGACATGTTCAATTGCCTTCTCTTTTCCCATCCACACCTTTTTGTATGACGGTGTATAGCCTAATTTATTAATTATTTCAGCTCTCAAAGCAGGAATACTAATAGAAGGTTGCTCCTTAATCAGATGTTCGGTTTCTTGAGCAATTAAGCGTGCATCTAAGTTCGGATGGTCTTGAGTAATTTTATAGTGTAAACAAGTATGGGGTCCAATATATTTTGTTATTTCAAAATATCCATTGCGCTTGAGTTTAGAAGCGCGAACTTGCCATTTGCAACCAGACTGTGAATGTAGCTTGTGTTGGAAAATTTTAGTGAAAAATGTGTTTTCACTAATTTTGGACATAGATAATTATTAGTAAATATAATTATTAAGTGTAAGGCTTTGTAACAAGCCATTATATGTCCAAAAATGAAGTTAGTGTGAATGAGATATCGAGTCTCAAAGAAGGGTAGTTGGAATGGAGAAAATTGGTTAAATTGAGTAATAACAGCTAATTAATGTGTCTTTGACTGACAATTAAATTGGGTGTTATTATTTGCAAATTAATGTGTCATTGACTGACAATTAAATTGGATGTTATGATTTGCAAATTAATGAGTCATTGACTATTATTTTAATTGGCTGATTTGCAAGATTAATGAGTCATTGATTGACAATTAATTGGCTGATTATGATTGGCAAATTAATGAGGATTAACCAGCATTGATTGCACCATATGCATATGGATGTGTATAAATAGATGACAATCTCAACCATTCCAAAACACCGGAGAAACACACAAGAGAGAATAACTCTATTAATAAGTTTTCCTGCAATCTTTTCGATCAGAAGCACTCAAGTTTCCGTGATTTTTTCAGGCAAATATGTCAGGTCCGGTTGTACAACAGCTTTGAACGTTGTACCCTGGGAAACAGACGGCGAATCTGTTTTAAGGGAAGCGTGTCCAACACGTGCCTCGTTCCATGACCTTTTACTGATTTATTTATTTATCATTCATAGTGTCTGTCTTCTGCTTCTACCCCATTCTGTCTGTTATATTTTCTGTTATTTATTTCTGTTAATTATTTGTTAATTATAATCTGATTTTGTTATAATAAAAAGTGTACATGTTTCCCTACAATCTTAAAACAGATTCGGTTTAACCGAATTAAAAACCGCTTTTATTAATCAGATTATATATATATATAAACTGTTTTCCTTTCGAAACCAAGATTGAGTTTCTTTGGAAATCAGTTTTAATTAAACAGATTTTAATTTACAGATCTATAACGTTTTAAAGTAGTTTTCTAATCAGTTTATATTGAAACCAAGATTGAGTTTCTATTAAACTGATTTGTTGATTCATTGAAACCAAGATTGAGTTTCTTTGAAGCAGATCTGGTACAAGCAGATACCGATTTATAACAGTTGTTTAACTGTTTTTGCGTGTTTTCAGGATGACTAACACTCAAACTCCTCCTCATGCGACTACTGTTGTGATCCCAACCGGTGCGCCGGCTACCAACACAGTGGCTAATCATGCAGAAAGACCAGAAAAGTTCAATGGTCAGAACTTTAAGAGGTGGCAACAGAAGATGTTCTTCTATCTCACCACCTTGGGTCTTGCACGGTTCTTGAAAGAAACTGTGCCTCAGGTCGAACCTCCTGCCGAAGGTCAATCCTCTAATGCACAAGCTGTGCAAGCTGTGGAAGCATGGAAACATTCAGATTTTTTGTGTCACAACTATGTTCTGAATGGTTTGATAGATCCTTTGTATAACGTGTACTGCAAGACCACGACTGCCAAAGAATTATGGGAGTCATTGGAACGCAAATACAAAACAGAGGATGCTGGTACAAAGAAGTTCGTGGTAGCTCGGTTTTTGGATTACAAGATGGTTGATTCAAAGAACGTGATAAGTCAGGTTCAAGACCTGCAGGTTCTGCTACACGACATTCATGCTGAGGGAATGACTTTGAGTGAAACTTTTCAAGTGGCTGCTATAATTGAAAAGTTACCTCCAAGCTGGGTAGAATTCAAAAACTACTTGAAGCATAAGCGAAAGGAGATGAGTGTTGAAGACTTGGTTGTTCGTCTACGTATTGAAGAGGACAACAAGTTGGCTCAGAAAGACACTTATGCACCTGATTCTGCCAAGGCTAATATGGTTGAGCATGCTGGGTCATCTTCAAGGTTTAATTCCAAGGGAAATAAGAAAGACAAAAAGAAGAATGACAAGAAGGGCAAAGGGAAGTCTGAGTACCTTGCTCCTAAAGCTGGGATTGTGAAACAGAAGTTCCAGGGGACTTGCTACAACTGTGACCAACCAGGTCACCGTGCTGCTAATTGCAAGATGCCGAAGCGGGTGAATCCACGTCAGGCGAATATGGTGGATGAGAATGTGGACATGATTGCGATGGTGTCTGACGTGTGTGCCATGATCTCTGAGGTTAACCTGGTAGGTACTAACAACAGTGGTTGGTGGATTGATACTGGGGCAACTCGTCATGTGTGTGCTGATAAGAGTATGTTTCACTCTTTCAGAGCGGTTGACAATGGACAGAAGCTGTATATGGGCAACTCTGCAACTGCTGATATCAAGGGTGAAGGAGATGTTATTTTGAAGATGACATCCGAGAAAGAGCTCAAGTTGACTAATGTCTTGTATGTTCCGGAGATTCGCAAGAATCTTGTGTCCGGTTGGCTGTTAAACAAGTTTGGTTTTCGTTTAGTCTTTGAGTCTGATAAGTTTGTTTTGTCTAAGAATCAAATGTATGTTGGTAAGGGTTATGCAGTGGATGCTATGTTTAAACTCAATGTAATGGTGGTCAAGAATGATATCAATAAAATGAACTCTTCTGCTTACTTGATTGAGTCTTCTAATGTGTGGCATGGTCGTCTTGGACATGTAAATTTTAATTCGATGCGTCGTTTGTTTATTAAATTTAACTAGCATACCGAACTAATCATATTCGATTCTACTCACAATGTGCATCTTGTGATTGAGCCAAACATACAAGAGCTTCTTTCAAAGTGGATAAGCGAACAACCGAACCACTTGATTATGATACACATGACATTTGGTGCTCAGACCATCACTACCTCCTAAAGTGTGGCAATCCGTACTTTATCACGTATAATTGATGATTGTAACCAAAGTTTTGCTTATGTTTAATTGGTTGAAGTAAAGGTGAGCTATAGACAAAATTTGTTCTATCAAAACCAAAGTTGAGAATCAACTTGGTAAGAAAATCAAGGTTGTACGAGTGCGATAGAGGAGGAGATACGTGGCTCCATTCGCCGAGCTTTATGCGATACATGGAATTAGACTCACGGAGTTCACTGCTCCCTATTCACTCAAGCAACACGTATTGCCGAAAGGCGTAGATGTAGAACGTACCTGAAGAAAGGTAACTGCAGACGTTGATTGAGTGTTCTGAGGTATACGTCGGCAAGGTGGTTGGGAAAGCCATTCTGATGCTACTTATCTTTTAAATAAGATACTCGTACAGAAAGCCAGGAAGAGATCCTTATGAATCATGGTGGGAAGAAAACCCTCATATCAAATACTTACAAGTGTGGGGTTTTTGTTTAGCCAAGGTGCTGTGCCACCATCCAAGGCCCAGATTAAAAGATTTGGACCTAAATCTTGTTGGATTGTTTTTTCATTGGATCGCTTCTACGAACCGCACTGCTGTATCGTTTCATCTGTACATGATCACAAAATTTTGCTATCCAAAGAATACCAATAATGGAATCTAGGGAGGAATGCTTCTTTCTTTAAACTATATCTCTTGTATATAAAGGAAAAACTGGAAGCTATCTAGATTAGATGACAAAGTTGTCCAAGATAAGAGACAAACGAGATGATAATGATCTCGAAAGGATGCGAGGACAAGATGAAAACCAAGGAAGAAGACGTTGAACCAAGAGAAGCAAACGAAGGGCACGAAACGAGAAACTCGTTTTGGACCCGCGATTTTGTTTCTGTTATGGTAGAAATGACCCACATCTTACGAGAAGCCGGTAACTTCCCTCGGAAGGGCAAAATGGAGAGAGGTCATAAAAGTGAAATAGAATCTATATTACAAACCCATACGTGAGAGCTTGTGGATTTACCTCCTAGTTGTTCCAAGCTAGGCTTATCATGGATGTTTCAACAGAAGATGCAAGTGATGGCACCGTTGACACATATCAAGCAAGATTGGTAATCCAGGGGATTTTAGGACAAACGTGAAGGTTTTTAGACTCCTTTGATAACTTATTTCCGACCGGGTTTCTCGAATAACCTTCGTTAGCACAATAATTGTATTGCCGCATTAAGAAATTTGGGAAATTCACCAAACTGGGATGTGGAAAACGGCGTTTCTAAAACGGTGTTTAGAAGAAGAAATCTATATGAAACCAACTGAGGGTTTCCATAGCTCTCCTGGACACTGGAGGGCAAGGTTTGTGACTTAGTTAAGTGTTGTTATGGCTTCTAAGAAGCTCGCCAAACCAGTGGCACTTCACAATGAATCAATATTTTCAGTAATCACGAAAAGATTTTCAAAGATAATTCGACCACTCAAACAATGACTACAACTCTTTAAATAGAAAACGGGTCATTATTTGAGAGGGAGAAAGTGCCAAATAATCTTTTAAACGATCTTTCAAAATAAGTCACGGATTAAACAGTTGAAGTTTTTGATAATGACAGATAACAATTTAAAGGGAGTTAATTCATATTAACTACAAGTGCTTTAGATGTCATTTGCTTCAAACTTTAGGGACTTATTTGCAATTGAAGACTTAGTGAATTCAGGCTTTAAACTACATACGACTAATATTTCTAACACGTCATAGTTAGTACAAAATCTTAGGAATGTTTGGAAATTCTTTCGTAGTTTAAAAAGCCTTGAAACTGATTCTCACGTGATAGATTTAAGTTTAGTAATTCTATGAACATGATCTCAAGCATGTGTGCATACAAGGTTTTACTGATTCTGAGGTATCAAAACCATTAAGGGGAAGGAGTAAATACACTGAAAGGTACAACAACTGCACGTGATAGAACCCATAGCCTTATTTCATTTTTGGCCATTCCAGGAAGACAAATGTCTTAACCGCAGAGAAAATCAGTGTTTTATCTTGTTACTTTATGGTGCGCTATTCCAACCACATAGGAGAAATGATATCTTATCATTTAAGGTATGTATCAGTTGAGATACCAGGGAAATGTGTTGACAGAAGATTGATTAGAGCGTGAGAAGATTGGTTACTGATTCAATTAATGCTTCCTTTAACAGTCAATCACCAAGAGTGTTTTAAAGGAGTAGAAATATTTGATCAAAGAGGTACATATTGGTATGATAAGTATGATGATTCCTTTAGTTAGTCAGCATCCAACCGAAAGAAATGTGTTCATTTGGGTCTTAGTTGACTTTGGTGTTTCAATTTATATCATCACTATCATGTTAAGAGAAATTAGACATCCGGGACTTAATTGACTTTGGTGTTACGGTTTCAAATTAATTGTGTACTTCATCGATTTGGGCGTCAGACTTCAAGTATTCTTAATGCAAATTGCAAGAAGGCTATGAATCTACTCAAGAAAGGATTGCTGATTCAAGGGGAAGCTAAGACAACTTCCAAAAGGAGAGTATCGAGACGGACTACAGACTGCTTACATGGACAAAATGACTATGTCATTTTCGGTTTGAACATTTTCAGGTCCTGTCTCATACATAATCTTGTGAATATATAAATGTGTAGTGTAGACTTAATTATAGGCTAATATAAATAGTGATTGAGTACAAATTTTCAAGAATTTCTTAGAAAATTCAAAATCTTTCAAATTACAGTACTCAGCACTATCTTATATATCCTTCAATGATTGAGGGGGAGCATTAATATGTTCCAAACACGGCTTGTGAATAATTGGCACACTTTTCTCCGAAAGTTTATAACATATTTAAATCAATTGATATCCAAAATGTCAAATGATTTGAAATTTTTGATAAGGGGAGAAAAATGTGATTAAAATATGTAATGTGATCATATTACTCAAGTGTATACTCCACCAACATGTGCTAAACAGTTTCGAATACCGATGCACATGTTGAGGGGGAGCTTTTCTGAAAAGCAAAAACAATCGGGTACTAAACACTTTGATAGTTTTATCATAAGTACCTGATTGAGTTTTTCAACAGTGATTTTATGGCAAGGTGAACTGTACCAAAAGACTGACCATGTATTTACTGTTATCGAAGTTATAAGGATGGTAAGGTTAGGTACTCGTTCCCATGATCCTGCCAGAACCGGAGGGATCTACCCAGGGACTATCCACTAGTTAGTGTAGAAGTCCTTAGGTATGATAAAAAGGAGTAAATGTGAGGAAAAGGGAATAGTGCCGACTGAGATGGAGCTAGTACTTGAATAAACCCAACAAGGTTCTAGTCATGAAATCTTGGTAAGCACTAAAGGGGTTGAAGAATGAAAAAGAATTGTACGGATAAAGGGTGTAAAGAAAGAAGCCCTCCATACACTTAGGCAGAAACCGGGTCAATACATATGCTGTCAGAATCACAAGTTGATTGCTGACATTGAAGACGACATCATGGACCCAGTGATGCAATGCACAACCCTTCCCAGCCATTCGAGTTTCTCTTGAAAGAAACTTGTCTCATTTGTCACGGAGACTAAACATGCAATCTAGTCGCATCCACATAGCTTTTAACTCCTCTTTAGAAATCCTGCGTTCCATCTCCTCATTCTGAAAATCGATAGGGAGACAGGAAAGAGGTGTATCCAATACACGCTCGAGTCACTGATGTTTATCGAACCTCACCCAAAAATGTTCAACAGAATTCAACGCTTCCACCTGAACGAGGTCATCGACCAATTGTCCCATTCACCATATACCCCGAATATTAGATGATTGCGCTTCTTGTTTGGCAAACCATGAAAAAACTTCACTTATTACATCTCCCCTCGATTGCGCATTTTTTCTGTTAATTATTTGTTAATTATAATCTGATTTTGTTATAATAAAAAGTGTACATGTTTCCCTACAAAATGTTAGTTTTAAAGTTGAAGAGAGAAAACTGATGTGACGCGGACATGTCAATTGAGTTGGGTCTCACCATACCGTCTAGCCTAAATACTATCTCCGTACCTGCAAGAGTGCCTACAAAACAATTTTTTGCATTTTACGATACTTTCAAATAAATGTAAATTCATCTTAATAAAATGTCATTTTTTGTGGAGCACGATATAGCAATTATTTAATGGCAAAACTAGGTAAAATGGTAAATTATCGATTTTATTTGATGCAAGCTAATAGTTTTTTTTGCAACAAACAAAAATAGCAAGATGAACATTAATAATGGCACGAATAAATCCTTTAAACAAGTCTGAAAGAAGACCCTTTTATATGTTGTACATTAAATATCATTTCAATCAACTTATAGAGTTTGGTCTATTGAATCATTGCAGTTAGAGCGTTGAGACACTTTTATAGTATCTAGTAAATATCCTTTCAACCAAACTATGTAGTGTTTGAAACAAGACCAATAAATCAATGTAGTTGGAGCGCTGAAACTACCATCATATAGTTGCACAATTAGGGATGGCAAAGAAAACTGAAGCTGACGAGAAAATCCGAAACCCGAGTTAATTGAGGCGGGGTGAGAGTGTGAGACATGCTTATCGGTTTACGGGGAACGAGAGTTTTAATCGGGTTTGAGGCGAAGAGCGAGAGAGCGACATCCACAGCCCGCCCCGCCAAATAATATACACACAAATAGAAATAAATATATACGTGTATAGTATTTTATAAGTATTTACATCATAAAAACTATTTATCTAAGGGTGGAGTCTAAAAATACGCAACAAACTTTTTCAAAAAGAATAAAATACGTAACCTACTAAATATAGTACTAGAATTGCCAAATAACTTTTAAATTTTGAACGATATACGTAATATGACCGGCTATTGACCAAAATTTGACCTGTTTGACCGGTTCTATTTTCAAAAATTACAGAAATGATCCCTGTGATTCGCGTTGGATTTCACTGTTAGTCCTTTAACTTTTTTTTTCAATTAAATTTTTTTTTCACTTAATTTATAAAATATTTTTTTTTTCATTTATTCATACCCTATTTTTTTACACTTATTATACTTTTTTTCTACTTATTCATACACTAATTTTTTTTATACTTATCACACTTTTTTTTAGATTTTTTTTTTAATATTGTGTTAAACTTTTTCACAACTAGCACCCTCATGTGACGTAAATTTTGACTGTTAAATGTGACTTGCATTTTTTAAAAAGAATTTTTTTCTAAATTTTGTTGAACACATCTCATGTGAAAAAAAGTCCAACGCAACGTTTAAAAAAAATCTTTAAAAAAATATAAGACACATGAGGGGTGTTTAATAGTCAAAATTTAAGTCACATGAGGGTGTTAGTTGTGAAAAAGTTTAACGCAACATTTAAAATTTTTCCTAATAAAAAGGTGTAACAAGCGTAAAGAAAATACGCAACATTCAAAATTTAAGCCACATGAGGGTGCTAGTTGTGAAAAAGTTTAACGCAATATTAAAATTTTTTTCTATAAAAAAGTGTAATAAGTATAAAAAAAATTAGTGTATGAATAAGTGGGAAAAAAATATAATAAGTGTAAAAAAATAGTGTATGAATAAATGAAAAAAAAAAGTATTTTAAAAATTAAGTGAAAAAAGATTTAAAAAAAATTAAGTGAAAAAAATTTTTATGTTAAAAAAAAGTTAAGGGACTAACAGTGAAAGTCCAACATGAATCACATGGAACATTTCTGTAATTTTTGAAAATGGAACCGGTCAAACAGGTCAATTTTTGGTCAATAGCCGGTCATATTACGTAGATCGTTTAAAATTTGAAAGTTAATTTGTTGCGTATTTTTAAACTTCACCCTTTATCTAATATTATTAGTTTTTTATCTTTGTAAAATTGCATAATTTTGATTAGAAAAACCTGTTTAATATTATATTTTTAAGCTTTAATATCTAGAATACGAAAACTAAATGAGGCTTATTTGTAATTGATTATTAACACGTTCTTAATTTTTCAAGTTATTGCTTACGGTCTAAGAGGAATACCAAATGTGAATTAGTGGTGCTTTAGTTAAGAATGGCAAACAAAGAGGGCACTCTAATAAGATCCCGATATGGGGCGGGTTTGGAGGAGCGCGTCACAATGAAGCACCCTGATTAGAGCTCAATGAAGATCAGGACGAAGTTGAGAACTTTAGGAATCAAGTTTAAAGATAAAGATGACTGCCTCAAACTAGCTGACCCATTGCCATCCCTAATTGCACAATGAGTTCACATAAATTTAAGCAAGTTTAAAATAAAGATACAAACATGGACTGAGTTGGAACTAGATGTGGAAATGGTCGAGCATAACCTGGCTTACGGTTATCAGACTTTTTTGGATGCTCGGCATGAAAAGAAAACACTTGGTACCATATGTGTCCTTGAAGAGAGTGTGTTTGATTATCAAGCTATTCTGGGCTATGAAATCACAAAACTTGAGAAAGGAAGAAAGGAAATTAAAGAGGTTCAGGGCGGGTTTTCCCAATTTGTGGGTGTAGGAGTTGTAGGAGGGGGTAATTCTGTTGCTGTTGGATCTGGTTTTGTTGATGTTGCGGTTGTTGTTACTGGTGGGGATGTTCAAGTGGGATCTAATTTTGCTCATGATGCTGGTGTTGTTGCTTTTGCCGGTGGGGATGTACCTGCTCGAGATCATGTGCCTATTGTTGGTGTTGTTGCTTTTGCTGGTGGGGATGTACCTGTAGAGGGCGGTAATTATTTTAACAACAATGTCCGATGAGGAAAAGGTATTTTTCTTTTGGCGGTTGCTGGTAGGGGTGTCAGTAGGGTCGGGTTGACCCGACTCGAACCCGAACCTGAACCTGATAAGGCTTATCGGATCGGGTTAAAAGATCTTGTCAAGTAATCGGGTTAGATAATTAGTGTTATCGGGTTATCGTGTCAACCCAATAAGGCAATAAGACCTGACATTGCTTGCTTGCTTGTACACACCGACTGCAGTATTACATTAAGGTTTGAACTCTTAAATCTAGTAACAGAAAGGTTACAATGAGATCTTACATAGACATGACTATATGACCTCAGATTGTCAAATATACTAATTAGCCCATATCTTATTTATTGATTAATGTAGACAAACATAATTATCTAAACAACTAGAAGTTTATGTGAAACCATCAAAGTTTTCATGTCAAATCTATGTGAAACCGTCAAAGTTTTCATGCGTAAAAGTACCTAATCATACTCCTTAAGCATCTACAATGCTACCAAGTCTTCAATGACTTGGAGCATTTATTGTCATAAATAGTGAAGTTGTTTTGAGTTAGAGCATTTATCACAAGAGTTGTAAAGTGAAAAGCTTTTGCTTCAAAACCTCTTGAAAAGCTTTTGTACACAATGATAAAAAGTCTTTGAAAAGCTTTATTAAATAGTAAAAAGCTTTGCAAAAACCACCCATTGGAGATGCTGATTGTTGTTTTGATCAAAGTGACATTTGAAAATTTATTAGCTACTCATTTGTAGTATCAACAGATAACCCAAATCACCCAACCCGACATAACCTGACCCGAATACAACTCGGACCCGACAACTCAATTCCTTACTTAGCTGATCAAAGTGACATTTAGAAATTTAAACAGGTCATAGGTAAAATAGGTCATGGGTCAAACGGGTCATGTTTTGAAAATGGGTCTAACGGGTCATGGGTCAAAAGGTTTGGGTCGGGTCGACCCACTAAATTATGGTTTTTCATTCATTTTTGAAGGTTTTTACGTTTTCGTCCGTTTTTTTTATATTTTCGTACGTTTTGTTCGTTTTCGTCCGATTTCTTACATTTTCGTCCGTTATTTTACGTTTTTTACGTGCTCGTCCATTTTTTTACGCTTTCATCCGATTTCTTACGTTTTCGTCAATTATTTTACGTTTTCGTCAATTATTTTACGTTTCGTCCGTTTTTTACGTTTTCGTCCGCTTATTTACGTTTTCGTCCGATTTCTTACGATTTCGTCCTTTTTCTACGTTTTCGTCCTTTTTTACGTTTTCGTTCGATTTCTTACGTTTGCGTCCGTTTTTTACGTTTTTGTCCGATTTCTGACGTTTTTAACGTATTCGTTCGTTTTTTACGTCTTCGCCTGTTTATTACGTTTTCATCCGATTTCTTACGTTTTTGTCTGATTTCTTACGTTGTCGTCCTTTTTTAACGTATTCGTCCGATTTCTTACATTTTCGTTTGTTTTTTAAATTTTATCGTTCGATTTCGTCCTTTTTTTACGTTTTCGTCTTATTTCTTACGTTTTTGTCTGTTGTTTACCTTTTCGTCCGATGTCTTACGTTTCCGTCTGTTTTTTCACGTTTTCGTCCGATTTCTTACGTTTTCGTTCGTTTTTTTACGTTTTCGTTCGTTTTTACGTTTCCGTCTATTTTCGTACATTTACATTCGTTTTCTTACATTTACGTCATTTTCTTACGTTTTCGTACGTTGTCGTCTCCTTTCTTACGTTTTCGTCCGATTTCTTACGTTGTCGTCCATTTTTTATGTTTCGTACGAAAACGTAAAAAAAACGAAAACGTAAAAAAAACGTACGAAAACGTAAAAAAGGTACGAAAACGTAAAAAATCGGACGAAAACGTAAAAAATCGGACGAAAACGTAAAAAATGGACGAAAATGTAAGAAATCTGTCGAAAACGTAAAAAGCAGACGAAAACATTAAAAACGGACGAAAACGTAAAAAAATCGGACGAGAATGTAAGAAATCTTTCGGAAACATAAAAAAATGGACGAAAAAGTAACAAAACGGACGAAAACGTAAAAATCGGGCGAAAACGTAAAAAATCAGACGAAAAAGTTAAAATTCTGACGAAAACGTAAAAAATGACGAAAACGTAAAAAACCGGACGAAAACGTAAGAAACCGGATGAAAACGTACGAGATCTGACAAAAACAGACGAAAACGTAAAAAACGGACGAACTCGTAAAAAAAAGGGCGAAAACGTAGAAAATCGGATAAAAACGCAAGAAATCGGAATAAAACGCAAGAAATCGAACGAAAACGTAAAAAAAACTAAAGAAAACGTAAAAAAAAGTATAAACGTAAAAAAACGTTAAGATTAGGTAATATCACTATTTAAAAAGTTATGACTAATTTGGGTATTGGGCTTTTCTAATGACCCATTTGACCCATTCTTGATTTCACACAAAGAATGAGATGACCCATTTGGACCATCACTCTATTTCTCTCCACCCAAACCAACCTATGAGGTGACCCTTTTTGTTTGAGTGGGTTGAAATTGCCACCTCTAAGTATCATCATATAACCCGAATCACCCGACCCGACATAACATGACCCGAATACAACCCGGACCCAACAACTCAATTCCTTTGAGTTCTTGAAAATCTAAACCCAACCCGATTACACCCCTAGTTACCGCATACGATAATTATTTTAACGACAATGTCTGATTAAGAAACGTTGGTTTCCTGTCAAACATGAAAGTTTAAGCTTATATAGCCTTAAAACAAACTATCGCTTGATCATGAAGCTTTTCGAGTCCTTTAATGTCAAATTTTGTGATTTTCTTTCATTTTTTTTTTCGTTCGTTAACTACTATAAAAATACATGTAGATGTAATATGATACAAACAGAATTCATATTAGACAAACGCATAATTAGTACTGATACATCAGTTACAAAATAAGCACCTGGATCCACATGGCAATGTAACTAACTAATATTTTGACATCTTGGAGTTTATATATTTTGACCCGTGTAGGCAAAAATAACTCGTTTCCAAACATAACAAAATAAAATAAAATAACTAGAGCATTTGCAGCACATTACTCGGTGATCCTCTTGTCATGCAAACCCAAAAACTCCTTGTAGCTTTGTTTATAAAACTTCATACTTGCCAGATATGAATCAACTAGTTGACGCAATGCTTTAGCCTGTTGACGCAATGCTTTTGCCTGTTGCCCAAACACATCAGCTATCCGTAGATATTCATCAGCCCGCTGGCCCAACGCATCTGCCCGATGTCTCAATGCCTCAGCCCGCTGTTCTGATGCCTCAGTCCATTCTTCTTCATCAGTCATCCGGTTCAATAATTCAGTCTGCCGTTTCATAGCATCATTCTTCCGTTCCAAACCATCAGCCCGTTTTTCTACAACAGCCATCCGCTTCAATAATTTAGTCCGCCGTTTCATAGCAACATTTTGCCGTCCCAAAACATCAGCCCGTTGTTTCAAAGCATCAGACCTATTGTTTAATGCATTTGTCCGCAGTTCCCGTTCATATTGCTTAAATGTAGTGAATCCTTTTTTGTTGAATGAAAAGCGTCTAATCGATGCCTGCATGAAATATTTAAACAGTTTTTCAGAAACGAAAGGCGAACAAGACTTGCAAAATAATATTTTGACATTGCACAGTATATAAAGAAATTGAAGGTTGCTTTTAACAAAGAGATTGATTACCTTTCGATCAGCAGCAGATGGAATGCAAAGGCGAGTTGCATAAAGAAGCCTAACACTCTCTAACAAGAAGAATTTGTTGCATTGAGGGCACTAACAACAATTATTTAAGACAGGTATCAGAAAAATCACAATTTTGGTAAGATTAAGTTGATTTTAGCAGTCACAGTAGAGTGTTAAACGATCTCAAGTTGCTGCTTATTCGAGCTAGGCATGTTTAATAAAGACTTAGCCAGCTCGAGTCGAGCTCGAATAAACTTTAATAAATGAGCTTAAGCTCGACCCAGTGTTGTAAAAGCGGCCTAGGCGGCCAACTAGGCGCTAGTCGGGCATACACCGCCCCGATTTAGAGCAAATCGGCCAAATTAGGCGTTTTGGTCAAAAGGCGGTCAACATCCCGCCTAGACGGGTCAACAAATCGGAGGATTTTCGGTGTTTTGATTTTCTTGATCGTGTTTTTATTTGAGAAACAGTGGTGGTTTTGTGGTGAAGGGACAGTTAAAGAAGACAAGAAGAAAGGAGGAGGTGAAAAGAGGATAGTGGTGAGTGGTCACTGTTTTATATGTATTTTATTAAAACCTAATTCTTGGTCCACCAAAATAATGGGTCTAACAAATATCTTAGTGGGCTTTAATAAAAGTATATCAAAACTTAATGAAAAGACAGATATAATGTAAATTTTACAACATATACATAAATATATAATTAAAAGTAATAAGAACATTAATAAAATTATTAAAAATATATAAATTTTGCAGATTTTATATCACATAAATATTAATAAAAATACATAAAATGTCAATCCGCCTAGGCTTATTCCACCTTGATGGTGGTCGACTGCCCGACTAGCGCCTAGCGCTTTTTGCATCAGTGGCTCGACCTCGATAAAATTTACCTTGTTCATGTTTGAGCTCGAAGCTCGTGTATTATAGTTAATGAGGAATGCTAGAACCACAAAAGATTCACACAACTTTTCACAAAATGATTTGTCATATAGTTAGTGATATTCTTTTACTTACTTCTGAATTCTCTCTCTTAGACTAGACACAATGGTCACCATAACTAGGGGTGTCAAATGGGTTGACCCGACCCGAATCCGATAAGGCCTTATATGATCAGGTTGATTCGGGTCCAACTTAGCTTATCCGGGTTTATCGGATCAGCCCGATAGCTTAATAGGGTCGGATTAGGGTCGAAGTTAGTTTCTTATCGGGTTATCAGGTTAGTTTCTTATCGTGTCGATATAATGACATATTAATAAAGATTTAATTATTCAACAAAAGCACATTAATAAACGTTTTTTTTTTTGTTTAGTTTAGTGCTAAGTATGCTCCTGTAGTTTCTTTATTAGCAATTTAACATACAACACAACACTTTCAATGCTTGTTCGCTTTGTTCAATAAAAAGAACGCACAATAGCATTACAGCGAGCACAACAAGATCATATATATGTACATTCAAAATTTGGTTCAATTTACTTTAGTTGTGCCATATGTTTTTCCATTATCACATAGCAATCCTAGCATTATAAAATCCTTTGCTCTGAACGTCCAACATTCCCATTTGACAGCATTAGCAATTTTTGATTATTTGGTTTTTTTCCTTAACAAGTAACCCGATAACCCGATAGACCATATTCCTTATAGGGTCGGGTTGCAAGTTATGTTATAATTTTCCAAAACCAGATAGACCCGACCCGATTCGATAAGCCTGAAACCCGACAACCCGATTGACATCCCTAACCATAACCCTCACCGCCACATCACGATTAATCACATCACCGCTTCCTTTTAAAAACAATGGTCACCACTCCCCCTGACCTCCAAAAACATAAAAAATACCCCACTTCATACATACCTAAAAAATACCCACACACACTCACAACAACAAAAAAATGAATGGTGAGCTCCCTCATCACTCTATCATATTTTTGTAGCGAGGGGAAGGTGACACGGTGGGGTGGCGCGTAACATGGGAGGGTGAGGGCGATGACTCACCCTCTCAATTTTATGCGGTCTTAAATACATCCACAAATTTACTTGACATGTCATTCTGTGAAAAACATTTTTTGTAAAATTTGTGTGGTTATAGCATCACTCTTAACTAATTTCTAAGTTTGAAACTCGATTAGGTGAGTCGGCTCGTCTCACTCGAGTAATTAAACGGGAATTCGAATGTGCCAGGCCGAGCCGAATGTTACTTTTTTTAAAGCTCGACACGTTAGACTAATCTACGTTAGAGACTAGAGCCAAAAAATTATGAAGCTCGGCTCGAGTTAAACGAGCTCGGGCCAAAGTGACTCATTAACACTCATAATCGCAGTGGATGAATTACATACCTTGTCACGGGAACGATCTTCCATCCATTGCTTTATACATGACATCCCAAACATGTGCCCACAAGGAAGACAGCTGCACTCATCACAAAAAGGAAGTTAATAGTGTAAATTTAACAAGGGCCCGAATGAATCACAGTCACCAACACTATTAGATATCAGATTGGGGGCCATTCCCCCCACTATCTTCAAGGTGGCTCCGCCCCTGAAGATGTGTGCTCAAATATCAATCTAACAAGAATCAATCTTTAAAAGCATATGTGAAGTTTTACATCCCATTAAGATATATAGGAAAGTGAGTGATAATTAAAATCACTAACACTTGGATAAGATATTAGACTAGTAATAATGGTGATCATATGGAAAAGATATATGTAGCATTTGACTAGACGACACAATGCAATTGCTTAAATGATCAGAAGCGACCAAAAAACTCACCGGAATTGTTTTATAACTAGAAATCAAAGCATTTATTTTTCAAACCGGCAAATTTTCAAGTAAAACTTGAACAAAGCTTCAAACATTTTTCAAATGAAAATCCATACTTAATGCAATAAATATCAGATATTTGAATGTAACAAGGTGTCAATCGATAAGATTTAACTCCATTAATATATTCCAATTGAAATCAATAGCTTTTCTAATAAAAAATGAATACTTTTTTCCAGTATTTAATAAAATTAGCATCAAAGATGAAACCCCAAATTACTTATAAAAATTAATAATGATAAAAGGTAGAGTTGAAGAGAGATACCACAGTTGATGTATTTTATCATGAGTCAAAGGTTTAAGACAGATAGGACAACGATCAAATTCATATTTTTTACAGTCAGTTGAAAGTCGAACGTTCATGACTTGTATCCCATGATCAGTTTTACCCGTTACATGATCATACCAACCAGTAACCCGAGGTAACAACACCAAATTTTTATAAACATCTTCATCGTCATCTTTTTCTTTTTCTTTTTCTTTTTCTTCTTCGTCTTCTATATCTTCTTCTGTTTCATAGTTCAGATCCATCCATTCTTCTTCTTCTTGATCCAATTCCATAACTTGAACTTGTTCTTCTTCTTCCTCATTTTTGGCTAAACCATCCGATTGGAAAGCTTGATCCATCTTATCTTATTTGAATAAATTAATATATATATAAATTAACACAACAGGTTAATTAACAAAAATATATACACCTTACCTTTATTAGGGTAAATACACTTTTACCCCTACCCATCCTATGTAGTCTGTTTTTTACAATCACTCCTTTTAAATCACTCTTTTTTTCAAACCCACTCCTTCTTCTTTTTTTCTTTTTTTTTAATCCCTTTCACCACCTATTTTTTATACTAGCAAAGGCATTCTGGTGAAGTGTTCACAATTAACATTCTAATAAATATTTTTATAAATATCAATTCCGGTGAAGACTCCACGCAGGCATAACACCGGGTCTGGCGTTACGATACCTTGAGCTCTAAACCTTAATGTTGGAAACACAAAAAGTGTCAGTCACTTTCAAGTTGTAACAGGTCTTAGCTCGTAGTTAGTGTAATGATTAGATTAGTAATCTAGTCCGGCCCAAGGCCCATGGGAAGCCCATCATAGCTCATGGGCCAGCCATCCATGTAGTATATAAGCCCTCTCCTAGCCTTGGAGAGGGGTTGGTTGTTGGTTTGTTTCATTTTTCCATTATTCCATCTTAATACAATTCATCCATTCCATTCATTCACTCTCTCTAACATCACAACCCACATCTCTCTCTTGTTCTTGGTTTGATCATAAGATTACATGTTTCTACAATTGGTATCAAGAGCCATGGAGTGGTGTGTTTAGTTTTTGTGTTTGTCTTGTGATTTGTGTTCAAAATCTTTATAAAGAACAAAATTTTTGATTCAAAATTTTTTGGCTTAAAAACCTTAAAGTTTTTATTTGTATTGTTCCTATAGGGTTAGTAACACTAGTTCTACAAGAATTTTTGCTAAAAACCATTCAAAAATGTGTCTTTTTATGTTTTGAAAATTTGAGTTTCGAAGTAGTTGGGACCGAACAAGTAGGACCGAACAAGGTAACCGAACAAGTAAGCCGAACAAGATAACCGAACAAGGGAGTCGAACAAGTCTTATATTTGTTTGTACCGAACGAGTTCTTTCAAGAAGGAACCGAACTAGCTCATCTAAGTTAGAACCGAACGAGTAGTTTACTAGCTTGAACCGAACGAATTTCTCACTGTTTGAGCCGAACTAGCTATTTTTAACCTTGAATCGAACGAGCAGTTTGTAACTAGAACCGAACAAGGAATTCCAACTAGAACCGAAAGAGTTAACTCATTGATAACCGAACTAGATAAATTTATCTTGGAATCGAACCAGTTAAACTTAACTTAGAACCGAATGAGATATTTTTTAACTAGAACCGAACGAGTTTAATTCTAAGTTAATTTTTAACTCAACAACTCAAATTACTCAAATTCTCAATTATACAGTTTATTTCTTTGACTTGTAAAATCCCGTGAAACAAACACTTGTTTTCCCGGTTTTGTCAAGAATT
>BQNB010071066.1:22727-32898 GCA_026074375.1 Tanacetum coccineum | reverse complement strand
AATCTTATATGAAATTATATAACTATAATTAAACATCAGTACCGGATGAACAGTAAGTTGAATAAAAAATTCAACTATGCACACTTTCCAATGTAAAAAAATAAACTTTTTATATATATTTTCAAAACACACCTTGAACTTTAACCTATTTACGACTTTGTAATATAACAAACTTTATTTATCAAATATGAAGCGTATATCTATCGATTCATTCGGAAAAAAATATGTCACTGAAAAGACTGTCGAATTGCGAACAAAACGAGTCCAATATTGAAATGTTTCTGACATGCGTACGATTTTATAAAAAATGTTGAAGTTTAATATATATGTTTAAAAAAACAATTTTAAAAACGCACCCTAAACTTTAACCAATTTACGACTTTTTTTATATAACAAACTTTATTTATGAAATGTGGAGAGCATATCTATCGATTCATTCAAAAAAATTGTTACTGAAAAGATCGTCGAATTGCGAACAAAACGAGCCCAATATTGCATTTACAATGCTTCCGACATGCGTACGATTTTGTAAAAAATGTTGAACTTTAATATTTAAATAAACAATTTTCAAAACGCACCATTATCGGTCCGTTGCAAAAATAGTCGTGCGCTGCTAGCAGGGCACAATGCCCCCTTCGCTGGAAAAAATTCCCCTGCGCACGACAGCCGATGAATTTTTTATTTTTTAATATATATTTTTAAAACGCACCCTGAACTTTAACCTATTTACGTTTTTCTTTCATATTTTTTAAAACTCAATTTTCAAAATCATTCGGAAAAAAAATTTCGCTGAAAAGATCATCGAATTGCGAATAAAACGAGGCAATATTGCAATGGTTCTGACATGCGTACGATTTTATAAAAAATGTTGAAGTTTAATATATATTTTAAAATGTTTACGGAAATAGTCTTTAGGGTTATCGGTTCGTTGCAAGGTGAGTCCCAATCGCTGAAAAATAGTACTTGGCGTTATCGGTCCGTTGCAAAAATAGTCCTGCGCGCTCCGCGGCAGTGCGCGGGTGATAAACCTCGTTTGCTTAGAAACATAGAAAAACTGAAAACATGTTCAAATCCACATTTTTCTTGGATTCTTTTCCTGAAAATAGAAAATCTACTTTTCTAAGTTAAAACATGATTTCAGAAAAATGTTTTCCATGTTTTTCCTCCTTGCTTTCCCAAATCACCCCACTTCTCGATACAACATCATCTACACACGTTTTATAATACCGAGGTGGCAAATTTAGACCCATTGGTTAAAGTTAGGTCTAGTTGGTTAAATATTTTTAAGGGATGGTCCAGATGGGTCTCTCTTAAATTTATAGATGGGTTTAACATTTTTCCTTTAATATTATAGATGGGTCTAGTTGGGTAAATATTTTAAAAGGATTGGTCTAGTTAGGTCTCCCTTAATATTTATATATGGGTCTTGTTGGGTATAACATTTTTCGTTCGTTTTAACGTTTTTATACGTTTCGACCGATTTTGACCGATTACGGCCGTTTTCAACAGATTTTGACTGATTTGGACCGATTTTGACAGATTTCGTCTGTTATCGACCGTTTTCGTCTGTTTTTTGACCGATTTCGACCGTTTTTGAGCGATTTCGACTGTTTTTTATCGATATCCACCGTTTTCGACCGTTCGTCCGATTTCGATTGTTTTTGACCGATTTCGATCGTTTTTGACCGATTTCCAAAATTTTCGACTGATTTCGATCGTTTTCGTTTGTTTTCGACCATTTTGACCGATTTTGACCGTTTTGACCGATTTCGACCCTTTTCGTTCGTTTTCGAGCGATTTCGACCATGTTTGATTGATTTCGACCAATTTCGTCCGATTTCGAACGTTTTTGACCGATTTCGTCCCTCATCGACCGAGTTCGACCGATTTTAACTGATTTCATTTGTTTTCGTACGTCTGCGACCGTTTTTGTCCATTGTCTTACGTTTTCTTACCTTTTGTACGTTTTCTTTTGATTTTCTTAGTTTTCGTCTGTTTTCGTTCGTTGTGTACGTTTTTCTACGCTTAAATATGTTTTTGAACTTTTTCACATGTTTATCCATTTTTATACGTTCTAGTACTTTTTATAAAATATAAAAGCGTATGACGACGTATGAAATAGTACAAAATTGGTCGAAATCTATCGAAAACGGACGAGAACGGTTGAAAACGGACGAGAACGGTCAAACACGGTCGAAATCGATCGAAAACGATCAAAGTCGGTTGAACACGGTCGAAATCGGTCCAACACGGTCGAAAACGGTCGAAATCGCACGAAGAAGGACAACAAGCGTAAAAAAAATTAAGTTACTAAACACATCTAGACCCGAAACTAACCCATCTTGACCCGACCCATCTAGACCCAAACCCATCTAGACCCATGACCCAACCCAACCCAACTCAACCCATCTATTTTGCCACCTCTAATATTTACCCTTAATAAATATACTAACAATAACTATGATAAAAGAACTATTATTCTTGTTAGTATAAAATTAAAACTTTTCTTATAAACTTCCTACCTGACCTACAACTAGTAAAACAAGTGCAATACTCGTACTTCGCTCGGGTACACTACATAGACATATAACGGATAATTTAGAGAGATTTATTAGTATTTTATTTTATAAAAAAAAGTTATTGTAGTTTAATTATTTATCTTTCATGCTTTAGCTGTATATGTAAGATCTATCAAAAATAGCATTTTTTATAAATTAAAAAAAGAAGGTTTATTACCATTTTGTTGTATGACCTTTCATGCTTTAATTGTATGGGTATGTTTGGCAAAAATAGCTTAAAGCTGTTAACATGAGCTATAAGCTGTATTTTTTTTTCAATAAAAATGTTTGAAAACGTAGCTGTTAACTCTAATTACAATATGTAAAATGACAAAAAGGACAAATCAATAACCATAGACAAATGTAATACATAAAAAATAATTGACTCATTAGATAAATAATAATAATCGTAGTCCTTTTAGATAGCGTGATTATAAAAATATCGACGCTGTACATTTGATATTCATTTTTATTGTAAATTTTACACCACAAACATAAAACATCCTCAAATATATACTAGTTTAATTAATCATTATATAAAAAAACGATCAAAATCAAAATCGCTAATAGAAAACATGGACTAACCACAAATATGTTTTCAAAAATTATTAAATATTGCATTCTACTAAAGGTTGAAATGAAAAAATATTGTATCATATTTTAAATGTTGAGTTTTAATCCACCATTGATAAAACACTAAAACCTTCATTTTCCTGCTAATTCCTAAACCGTTTTCAAATCCAATCAGTGCACATTTTGAGGTTAATTTCAACGTTTTTGAGTGCGTAATTCTAAAACCCCAGTTTTTGAATTTTGGCGCCAAATCTCAGTTTTGGAGTCTCTACTCTGTTTTGTGTATAGATTTGTTTCGTATTGTTCTAGCTAATTCTGATAGAGAATTGAGTGGGAACCATGTCGAATAAGAAGAGAACGTCTAGAAGGAAGAAACATGTGCCTAGCAAGTTTGAGGAGATACTATTTGTGATCTGAATAAATGTAAGAATGATGATGGAACTGATGTTGTAATATTTGAGGAGGATTTAGTGAAATTAGGGAGTGAAAAGTGGAACCTTACTATTTGTGGGTATGAAAATGTCTTATCATGAGCTTAAGTATAATCTAATAAGAATGTGGAGTAAGTTTGGGTTGGCTGAGATTTATAACACCAGTAATGATGTGTTCTATTTCAAGTTTAGACATGAGTATGGTAAGAAGTTTGTGCTAGAAAGTAGCCCTTGGATGGTTGGTAGAAGACCTTTGCTGGTCCAAAAATGGAGTCCTGATGTTGACTTTAAAAAGGCTGAACCAGATAAGATTCCATTATGGATTAAAATGTATGATGTTCCTCTAGAAGCCTGGACTTCTAAGGTATTAGTACTCTAGCAAGTGGTCTTGGAAAGCCTCTGATTATAGATGATATGACTGCAAGAATGTGTCAGTTGGGAAAAGGGAGAATTGGTTATGATAGAGTCTTAGTAGAAGTTGATGCAGGGAAGGAATTTAAGGACTTCATAAAAGTGAAATATAGAGATAAGGAGGGAAATGTTATCAGAACTAAGAATGTGAAGGTTGAGTACTCATGGAAGCCAGATATGTGTGAGCATTGTATGGTATTTGGACATAAGTTCCATCAATGTTCAAAAAGGCCTAAAAGTGAGGAGGAAAAAAGGAAAGAGACTAAAAAGCTGCAGGATAATATGAAGGAAACTGATATGTTTGTTAATAAAAGGTATAATTGGAATCAGTAGCAGAGGCATAAGAAGGCAACACAAAAGGTTGTTGATAAAGGACAAAGTACAAAAACTTCTATGGCATTCAGAAGTGATAAGGGAATAAGCCGAATGGAATATAGACCTGTGAATGTGGATAATGTAGATAAGAGACAAGGAAAAGGAAAGGGAATAATGGGTAAAAATAGTAGTGACACTGGTGAAACCTCTAAAAGTTCTATTAGCTCCAATCCAAATAAGAAGAGTAACAACAGGTTTGCAGTGCTGAATGAAGATGAAGAGGAAACTGAACTTAATAGTGAACAAAAAAAGGAAGTGGATTTCTTTGTGAATTTAAAATTGCAACCCACCCCTTTTGAAACAAATAAATGGACTCATAGTATGGTTAACTACTTCAAGACAAGGTGGGAAAGGTTGACTGAGAGTGAGATTGTAAATGATGGTTGTGAAGATGTATTGGAAGAAGTAACTGGTATAGGGAAATGTATGGCAGATAATGAGGTATTGGTTATGGAAGGCTGCTTGCAGCCTACATACTAGTATTTCTGGTTATGTGAATTCATAAAAAAACAAAAATTGAATAAAATGGAGCTCAAAATAGCTACATGGAATATTAGAGGTATTGGTACTAAAGATAAGAAGGATGTTGTTAAGAAATTGATTATGGATCAAAAATTGGATGTATGTGCTGTTCTTGAAGCTAGATGTCAGTCTAAAGATGTGGACAGAATCTGTAATAGAATTTTTGGTATATGGGATTGGACTTCAAATATGGGCAAATGCAGGAAAGGATGCAGAATAATGCTTGGTTGGAACAGAAATATTGTGAATGTCCAAGTTCTGAACATGTCATGGCAGAGTATTTTCTGTGTAGTTGAAACTATTCAGCAAAAAACAAAGTTCTTATGTAGTTTCATTTATGCAGCAAATCATGGGAAAGAAAGACAAGAGCTATGGAAGGATTTGAATATTTATAGGAGTATTGCTGCAGGTTATCCATGGGCTTTATTGGGGGATTTTAATGTTACTTTAACCCCTAGTGAACACTCTGTTGGGGGATCTACCATCAATGCTGATATGTAGGAGTTTCAGGATTGTGTTAACAATATGGAAATTGATGATATTTGTAGCTCAGGATTTCAATTCACATGGTCAAAATCTCCTTTGAATCCTAAAGCTGGTATCCTGAAGAAACTGGATAGAGTCATGGTTAATGAAAACTTTATTGATACTTATCCAAAAGCTCATGCTATATTTCTTCCTTACCTTATCTCTGATCACTGTCCTGCTCTTTTGAGTATACATGAGGGAGTGGTTAAGCTGACCAAACCTTTTAGATTTGTTAATCATATTGCTGATAAGCAAAGCTTCATCCAAACAGTGGAGGATAAGTGGAAAGCTGACATTGATGGTGTGAAAATGTTCTAAGTTGTTAAGAAACTTAAGAGTCTTAAAAAGCCTTTAAAAAGATTGAATTGGCAGAATGGTAATGTTTTTGAGAAGGTTTTGACCTTGAAGAATAAGCTTAAGGAGTGGCAGAGTAAAATAGATGCTGATCCAGCCAATGATTCTACTAAAAAGGAGGGGTGGAGATTCTTAAGGAGTATAAAGAAGCCATTGAAGATGAAGGGAAATTGCTGATGCAGAAAACAAAAATAGAATGGCTCAAAGAAGGTGATAGGAACACATCCTATTTTCATAAAATCATTAAAAGCAGGCATAACAAGTGTAGAGTAGACAGCATTTGTAATGAAGCAGGAGTTAGATTTGAGGGTGACCAAGTTCCTCAACAGTTTGTAAAGCATTTTCAGGACTTCCTTGGAAAGGAGACTATAGTGAAGTCTATTGAGGACAGGGATGATCTGTTCACTTGTACCTTAACTGATGATGAAGCCTGCACTATGATCAAAGAAGTGAGTAATGAAGAAATCAAGAAAGCTATGTTTGATATAGCTGATGTCAAAGCTCCTGGTCCTGATGGATTTACAGCTTGTTTCTTTAAAAGGGCTTGGAAGGTTGTTGAGCAGGATGTATGTGAAGCTATCGAGGATTTCTTTGCTAATGGTAAACTTCTGAAAGAAATTAATTCCACCATTATATCTCTGGTTCTTAAAGTCTCTACCCCTCAGAAGGTGTCTGATTTCAGACCCATTGCTTGTTGCAATGTCTTATACAAATGTATAAGCAAAATCCTCACTGAAAGAATCAAGAGTGGCCTTGAAAAAGTCGTAAATGTGAATCAGAGTGCCTTCATTCCTGGAAGACAAATATATGATAACATCTTAATTACTCAAGAGCTTTTAAGAGGCTATAACAGGAAAAATGGTCCTAAAAGGTGTGCCCTAAAGATTGATCTGCAAAAGGCATATGATACTGTGAATTGGTCTTTTTTGGAATGTATTCTGAAGAAGTTTGGCTTCCACCCAAAAATGGTTCACTGGATTATGAAATGTATCACTACTGCTTCCTTTTCTATCTGTGTTAATGGCTGTTCTTATGGGTATTTCAAAGGAGCTAGGGGTCTTAGGCAAGGAGATCCTATTTCCCCCTACCTCTTTACTCTAGTAATGGAAGTTCTTTCTTTATTAATGGCTAAGAACACCCAAGCTAAGGAGTTTAAGTATCATGCTTGTTGTAAAGACCTTAAAGTTACACACCTTTGCTTTGCTGATGATTTGATGGTCTTCTGCCATAGAGACATCAAATCAGTAAAGGTGATCAAGAAAACCATTGAGAAATTCAGTGAATATTCAGGGTTATTTCCTAACTTGAACAAAAGCACTATATTCTTTGGAAGTGTCAATGATCAAGAAAGGAAAAAAATCTTGGATGTTGTTAAGTTTCAAGCTGGAAAGTTACCCATGAAGTACTTAGGAGTGCCTCTCCTTGCTAAGTGTTTGGGAGTTGCAGATTGCAAAAGTCTTATTGATAAGGTTAAATCTAAAGTAGGGGACTGGATAAACAGAAGTCTTTCCTATGCTGGTAGAGTACAACTTATTGCTTCTGTGCTTACATCTATGCAGCTTTACTGGGCATCAGTGTACCTTCTCCCTAAAACAGTTATAAAAGAAATTGATAAAGTCCTTAAAGGTTTCCTCTGAAACCAGGGTGATAGCTGCAAAGGAAAAGCTAAAATTGCTTGGAAGGTTGTGTGCAGACCAAAGAATCAGAGTGGATTGGGATTCAAACCACTTATTGAGTGGAATGAAGTTCTGTTAATGAAGCATATGTGGAGTATTATTATCAGAAAACAGACTCTTTAGTAGGGGTTGCATGACTCAATAATGAGTTAAGCTTAAAAGACGGCACAAGTGTTTGGAATATGTAATTCTGTAAATGGGTGACGAGTTGGAACTGAATGGAAAGAAATCTATTGGAGGTTAGAGTATAACAGAGGAAACAGCACATGGTGAAGGCTAAGCCATAGAGATGAAAAAGACTTATCATGTCTTGGTACGATAAGTGGAGAAGGAAACTGGTCTCTATTTGAAAAAAATAAAGTAATAATTTCCTAGATTAAAGAAAAGATCTGTAGGTTTAATTCAAAAGGTAAATTAAATAATGGCTTGTTATATTGCTGAATGATTGGAAATTCAAAGGAATTATGGGGATATTGGAGTTATTTAGTTGGGCCTTTGAAATTGGATAACTGGGGGTGGAAGTAAGTTTCCAACCCCCTAACTATCATAAAAACACCTTGGGTTTGTCCCTTGCATTAATAATGAAGTAAATTCTTGTCAAAATTGTGGCCATTCCCCCAACAAAGAGGGAAGGTACTGCTATCCCTTTTTAATAAAATAAGGGTGTTTGGGGGGGGAAAGCATGGGTAAGTGGGGATTGAACAAACCTAAAACCAGGAGGTTGACTGGTACGGGATTGTGTGGGGGGGGGTTTACTTTTTGCCTAAAATTAGCTGAAAAGCTTATAATTACTTTCTGTATCTCTGGATTACACCTTGGAAATTGGTGTAAGAATTTGGCAGAACTATAATCAATAGATGGTACTTAATATAACTTGGAGTTTTTCTGGGTAAGTTTTCGTATGTTCCTCTATAATAAGTCTTTCCCACCCAATTTGGCCCTATATGTGGGAGGGAAGGGGGTGAGATTAATATACTTGGCAAATATTGGGAGGCTTAAATCAAAGGTTTAAATAAATGTAACCAATTAAGTGCCCCAAAAGAGCCACATCATTTGGGTAGGTTTCTATAATGGTGGTGGAAGGTCAATGCCCATGTAGCCCAGTTGGTAATTAATATCCTCTTCCTTAGGGCCCCAAATGCTATGTTATTATGGCTAAAACATGAATCTTGCCTGTGCTATAGAACAATATGGGAGGTGGGGTTGTTTTCCTGGCTCAAGTGTGAATGCCCTAAAAACACCTACTTCGATCATCTAAATCCCATAAACAGTGGGAGGGGTTAATGTTTGCTCGGCCTGTTTTGGGGTTTTGGAGTTAATAATGTCACAAGGAATGTACCAGTTGGGTAATAGAGCTCACATATTATTGTGGAAATGGGTGCTATAATGCTTCATGATGAAATGCCATGCTCATATTTCTATCTATAAGTTTCAAAATTGTGATGAATGGTGGAAAAGTGAACTAATGGGAATGGCCCTTGCAAGTCCCCAGGAAATTTAGTCATGAGCTTATGGTCTTTGGTGAATTAAGGTGACATTGTAGTTCTTAAGCTGTATCTGATCTTAACTGGTGTTTGGGACAAGTACCAGTGATCTGTTATGATGCTTCATCCGAGATACCTCCTTCTGAGATCTTTTGTTTTGGTATCTGAGATATGAGGAATTGTACTTTGTTTGAAGTTCTGTTTGTATCAAGGTCTTAGGCATGTCTAAACCTTGTTTGCTATTGATGTATTCTTATTAATTAATAAAGTTCATTAGTTCACCTTTTTCACCAAAATTTAGGACGCTACATTGATCAGCGTTTAATATTGTAGCTGTTTGAACAAAATAACTGTTATGAAAGTACAAATATAAAAGCTTGAATCTGCCGATCCACAAACAAATAGCTTTTTTATTCCTTAAGAAGAAAGCTGTAATATATCTTTAAAACAAAAAGCTTTTCATTCTCATAAAAAGGCTCATTCTTAAAAAGCTCTAAAAAATGTCCTACCAAACAGGCCCTATATGTAGTTATGCATGGCATATATCAATTCCCATTACAAAAATTACAATAAGGAGAAAGAAGGATTAATATTGGTGCATAAAGCTATAAAGTAACTTCATACGGAGTATTTAATTACGTGTATATTTTTCAGCACATACTTCAAACGCGTTGCAAATTTATATTTAGATGATATACAATTTTCATACTTCGGTGAGAATATATATATGGATCCTCTCTGAGAAGTGAGAAAAAAACAGAATGCATATATAATTAACTCACAAACCGAATCCATGATTTTTTCCTTGGAATCACTAAAGCTTAAGTTATGAATCCTTTCCCGGTAGCGAGTTCGCTACATGTAATTCCTCAATAAAATAAAAGGTGAGAGTATGAGGCTCCTTATATATATGAAACTTGAGTGCAAACCAAAAGTGCATTTACCCTTCTACCATTCTGTATATACATCAATTGGGTCAAACCAATCAACGGTTACCAATTTACCATCATACCGGAACTTTAAAACTAGTACCAAAAAAATAGAAGAATAAATTAAAGTTGAAAACATTATCTTGGAGGTCCGGTGGAAATAGTCATAATTATATATATTATCATTTGAAATGTTTTTTACTATTCATTTTAACAACTGTTCATGACCCGGCCCGCATATGTTAGCCTAGCCCATGCACTATAATCCAACCCAACTTCCCTTTCCTTTGTATACCTCAATCCAGAACCATCTCCATTTTCATTAACATT
>BQNB010071066.1:0-18846 GCA_026074375.1 Tanacetum coccineum | reverse complement strand
TATATTGTTACATACTTACGGTTTTTGCATTTTCCATGTTATCTATGCCCTATGATTATAGATTTGAGTATAAGTTGTGTTACTGTAGCTTCCTACACTTAAGTGCTATTTACTTTATACCTTTAATCTTAAGCCAAGAATATTAGCCATGAAAAGTAAAAATAAATCTGTTAAAAGGAGAATGCCTTATGATTTTGAAATGGAATGTAAGACAATGGTCGTTTCTAAGAAACCTAATTTGTATATCTTGTGTTGTGTGTATCATATGTGTATGATAGGTTAGTATTTAGGCCATAAAATACATAGTGTGTTAGATTGTGTTAGATTGGTTCTATCTCGAAGTAGAACTCGGTATTTAGCTTAGTACCAGAAAAAGTGTAAGCGACGTGTACGGTTTTCTCCGCCTAAAGGGAGCTTGTTGACATAGTGAAGAAAACTCTCAAGTTGGGTACTTGGGGAGTGGAGTATGGCGAAGAGGAGCTTCGTAACCGAACCACTATAAATCATTGTATCATCGGTTTGATCTTTCCTATCTCTACTTATTTATTTATTTCATCGCTATCATATACACTTGTCGTGTATCTCTTGGATTCACATAAGTCGACAATCTATGTTTTATTTTTAAAACGGTAAAAACTATTCAACCCCTCCCCCCTTTTAGTTTCCATAATTGGTATCAAGAGCCAAGATCACCCAAGATCTTTAACGTATATTGTACATTAAAGATTGAATCGATCTATGGATTCCAATAAATACCTAGAACGGCAATCTATGCAAAGACCACCACTTTTC
This sequence comes from Tanacetum coccineum, assembly GCA_026074375.1. Classification (NCBI taxonomy): domain Eukaryota; kingdom Viridiplantae; phylum Streptophyta; class Magnoliopsida; order Asterales; family Asteraceae; genus Tanacetum; species Tanacetum coccineum. The sequence continues at coordinate 18,054 of BQNB010071066.1, read as the reverse complement.
GAAAGTGATTATTTTTTATATTGGAAAAATAGATTTGAAACTTATGTGAAATCAAGAGATTTAGATCTTTGGCATATTATCTTGAATGGTGATTTTCTATCGGTTGCCTAAAACGAAGTCACTCAAGTTCTAGAAGTTGTTCCTTATGAACAACAAGATGATGATCTTAAAAGAAAACTTTCTAAAAATAACAAAGCTAAAATGGTTCTTTATAATGCTTTACCTAAGAAGGAATATGAAAGAATTTTTATGTGTAAAACGGCTAAAGATATTTGGCAATCGTTGTTAATCACACATCAAGGTAATAGCCAAGTAAAGGATAATAAGATTGATCTTCTTGTTCAACAATATGAACAATTTACTATCCTTGAAGAAGAATCTATTGATAGCGGTTTTGCTAGATTTAACACTATTATTACTAGTCTTAAAGCACTTGATGAAGGTTTTTCTAGCAAGAACTATGTTAGGAAGTTTCTTAGGGCTCTACATCCTAAATGGAGAGAAAATGTCATGGCGATTGAAGAATTGAAAGATTTGTCACCACTAGCTCTAGACGAGCTTATCGGCAATCTAAAAGTACATGAAATGGTCATGGAAAAGGATTCCAAAGTTTATAGAGGTAAAAAGGAAAAGATTAATTCCATTGCCTTGAAAGCTAAGAAAGAGTCTAGTGATGATGAAACTTTGACATCCGGAAGTGATGACGAAGAATATGCAATGGCCGTAAGGAATTTTAAAAAGTTCTTTTAAAGAAAAGGCAAATTTGTTAGGCAACCAAGAGAAGAAAAGAAGTCATTCCGACAAAGGGATGAAAATAAAGGAAAGAGTGATCGGAAATGTTTTAGATGCGGCGATCCAAATCATCTCATAGGCGATTGTCCAAAACCACCTCGCAACAAAGATCAAAAGGCCTTCATTGGAGGTTCTTAGAGCGATAGCGAAAATGACGCCGAGGACAAAACAAACGACGAAACTTGTCTCATGGCTCAATCGTCAAATGGGGTATGCTTGAGAACATGCTTGGAACCGGATGAATGGATTAAAGATAGCGGTTGCTCTAAACACATGACCAGTAACAAAAGCTTATTCTCTACTTACAAAGCATACGACGGAGGAAATGTTGTCTTTGGAAGTAACTTGAAAGGAAAAATCATAGGCAAAGGTACGATCTCTAATAACTCTCTAACTATATCAAACGTAGAACACGTAGATAACTTAGCATTTAATTTACTTAGTGTAGGACAAATTTGTGATAATAAATGTAGTGTCTTATTCACGGAAGAAGGTAGTGAAATAATTAAATATGGTAAAATCATAGGAAACGAAATTAGGAAAAATGGTTTATACGTATTGAAATTAGGAAATAAGTCTCAAGACAAATTATGTCTTACCGCGGTAGTGGATAACTCTACCTTGTAGCATAGAAGACTTGGTCATGATAACATAAGGTTAATTCAATCTTTGTCATCTAAAGAATTAGTTAGAAATTTACCTAAGCTAAAATATGATAAATATTTTTATGATGCTTGCAAAATTAGAAAGCAAGCTTGTCATAAAGCTAAAAAATGGTGTCTACTAAAAGATGTTTAGAATTATTACATATGGACTTATTTGATCCGTCGGCAATTAAAAGTTATAGAGGTAATTTATATACCTTAGTTGTAGTAGATGACTATTCTAGATACACATGGACTAGATTTATAAAATCTAAAAATGAAGCTTTTGAGAAATTTGAAATATTAAGTAGGAAAATTCAAAACCAACTAGGTAGTTCTGTTGTAGCTATTAGAACGGATCATGGTCGGGAATTTGATAACGAAGTACAATTCGGAGCTTATTGTGATGCACAAGGCATTACTCATAATTTCTCGGCTCCACGTACTCCACAATCAAATGACGTAGTAGAAAGAAAGAATTGAACTCTACAAGAGATGTCTATGTTAAACGAACAATCTATTCCACAAAAGTTTTGGTGTAATGTCGTCGATACTTCAACTTACATTCTTAATAGAATTTTAATTCGACCAATATTAGGAAAACCCCCTTATGAAATATTTAGAGGTAGGAAACCATCATTAGAATATTTCAAAGTATTTGGAAGCAAATGCTTCATTTTAAATACCAAATATTATTTAACCAAGTTTGACCCAAAGTCATACGAATGTGTTTTTCTAGGATATACTCAAAATAGCAAAGCTTATGTAGTTTTAAATAAACATACAATGAAAGTCGAAGAATCACTCAACGTGACATTCGATGAAAGTCCTCCTCCTTCCAAATTATCACCATTGGTTGATGATGATCTTGGTGAAGAAGAAGCTATAGAAAAATACACCAAAGTAATAAATAATAATAATGAAGAAGACGAGTCTTTAGAAGTTGACGAAGTCGTTAGCATTAAAGAGTCTAAGAATCATCCATTAGGTCAAGTCATAGGAAATCTTAATCAAAGAACCTTAAGATCTCAAGCCCAAAATCATAGTAATTTCTTTTGTTTTATGTCTACCATAGAACCTAAAAATATAGACGAGGCATTAAAAGATGAAAGTTGGGTTGTAGCTATGAAAGAAGAATTAAATCAATTTGTAGCTAATGATGTTTGGGATTTAGTCTCGTTACCCATAAGTCAATCTGTCATAGGAACTAGATGGGTCTTTAGGAATAAATTAGACGAAAATGTAATCGTGTCTAGAAATAAGTCTAGGTTAGTAGCACAAGGACATAATCAACAAGAAGGTATAGATTATGATGAAACATATGCTCTGGTAGCTAGGTTAGAGTCAATTAGAATACTTCTTGCTATTGCTTGTGCAAATGATTTTAAATCATATCAAATGGATGTAAAAAGTGTTTTTCTAAACGGTTTTATAAACGAAGAGGTTTACGTTGCTCAACCTTCGGGTTTTATTGATTTTGAAAAACCAAACTATGTTTATAAACTTGATAAGGCTTTGTATGGTCTTAAGCAAGCTCCTAAGGCTTGGCATGATAGACTAAAAACATTTATGATAAAACACGAGTATACCATGAGAATGGTCGATAATACACTTTTTACTAAGAAGTCTAAGTCACATCTTATCATTGTTCAAATATATGTCGACGACATTATATTTGGTTCCACGTGTCAAAACTTGTGTGATGATTTTGCAAAAATCATGCACGAGGAGTTTGAAATGAGTATGATGGGGGAGTTAAACTTCTTCTTGGGTCTTCAAATAAAACAAATGGAAGACGGGATATTTTTTAATCAATCTAAGTACATCAAGGAGATGTTAAAGAAGTTTGGGTTGGAAGATGCCAAACCAACCAAGACGCCTATGTCAACGGAGATCAAGCTCACGAAGGACGATAAAGCCAACTCCGTGGATAACACTAAATATCAAGGTATGATTGGTAGTTTACTTTATTTAACCGCACGTAGGCCCGATATTATGTTTAGTGTTCGCTTATGTGCTCGTTTCCAAGAAAATCCTAAGACTACCCATTTAGAAGCCATTAAGCATATTTTTAGGTATATTAGGGGTTCTATACACTTAGGACTTTGGTATCTGAAAGGAACCGGAATAGATACTATAGTTTATGCCGACTCCGACCACGCGGGAAATTACGTTGATCTCAAAAGCACTAGTGGCGTTTGTACGTTCATGGGATGTTGTTTAACATCTTGGTTCGCTAAGAAATAAATAGCCCTTGCTATCTCCACGACCGAAGCCGAATATGTCTCCACCGAAAAGGCATGTCAACAAGCACTGTGGATTAAATAAGCTCTCATCGACTACGACATACGCCTCGACGACATTCCTATTATGTGCGACAATAAAGGCGCCATCGACTTAAGTATAAACCCCGTACAACACTCTAGGACTAAACATATAGAAATATGTCACCACTTTCTTTGCGACAACCTCCAAAAGGGCAACATTTCTATCGAGAAAGTTTCATCCAAAGATTATATAGCCGATATATTAACTAAACCCTTAAAACGTAAAGTATTTAATTATTTAAGATTAGGATTAGTAATGATGGAACTCATCATGGATAGTGATACTCTATCCTCCCAAAAATAATCGTAAGCGGAAACTAAATGAAGCAATTAATCATTATTCAAAATATGTTAATTCTCATTAAAGTTCCAATTGCAAAACTCCGATCATGAACATAATCGAGATTAGAATTTTACTAGATAATGTATCAATAAAATGACCATAGATATTTTCAAAGTCTACATGTATGGTTAGTACATGAAATTACGAAATCGATTGAAAAAGACAAAAAGAACAATCATCGAATTGCAATTCATACTTGTATTGACGATGCTTTGTTGAGTCTAAAATGTTCATAATGCATGCGTTATTAGCAATGGTCGAATATATATGCTAAAAGTTAACGCACTCCTAGTAGGATCGACTACGTTGAAATTCCATCGGGAAATTCACGACAAGTTTTACGATTTGCTCAAAACTTGGACGTCGACTCCGAAAATTGAATCACATACTCCTATTAATATATATAACACACTCCAGTTGCCAAAATCACAACACCGTGTCTCAATTTGGCTAAAAATTGATTATGTCCCAGTTTTTGGTTCTCACGGATCGAAGGATCCAAATTAGGGAGATCCGTCCCTATTTGGTAGATCCGTGTGTCTGAGAAAAGCGGGTATATTGCAGATTTAAACAAATTGGGACCACATAACCTCTTATCCAAACACACCTACGAGCTCAAACACTAAAACCCTCAATCAAACATAACAAAAACCGGCAATTGGAGCAATTAATCCCCAAGATCATTAACAAATCATCAATCTATAACAACTATTGTAAGTGATTTCATCCTATTTTCTATTTTAATTTCGTGTCTAGGGTTTTGATTTTAATCAAATCACATAATTTGGAGATTTTGATTTTCCTTGTTATTTTTGTGTAATTAGCACTAGATTATAACAATGTATAACTATTATGATTCCCGTAGATGTTAGGATTGCATGATGCGGGTGATTCGCCAAAAATCAATTTTCCGACTAAAACCCTAAATTATAGTTTCAATAAAAAATCACACTTAGGTCTGGTTTTATCAGGCAACAACAAAACCATATGTTGATGACCAACATTGTTAATACAACGCAAAAACGTTTTTCTTCATGCATCATGTCTCGCGAATGTCTTCACGAAGTGCTTAATCAATAAGCATTCTTCAACTTCATTTGACGTAGAAACAATATCAAACATATGTTATGCACAAAGGTTGCTTATTACTAGGTATTATTATTTTTCATTTAATTGAGTCAAGCAAACCGCACATCCACATCATGTTCACATAGACACACACTTATCAAATTTCATAATATTTAATTTATCATCATTACTTATCGAAATCACTATAAACTACGTAGGTACCAAAATGCCAAGCGAATACTAACAAGACTACAAGAAAACTCATGCATATGCCTCAAAAAAACTACAATGATCCCAAAATGTCCGAACAACTTAGGGATATCGTTAGGATATTAGAGAAAAGATATTTCATGAAGGGAAACTATGACCAATCCTATTTACCATAATGTAACTTAGTGATGAATCCGTAGCTAGTTGACCAACATAGGTTCTGATTGCTTGCTCCAATCTAATGATAAATTTATCCTAGTTTATCTTTGAATTCTACAAACTCCTTCAACTAGATAAGACCCTCTGACAATTCACATCTCCATTAAGTTTGTCATCAACTACACCTTCACCATCTCACTTGCTTAATTTTCCGAGCTCACCAATCTTCCTAATGACGAGATTTGTCTTTACTCCGATGCTTGGGGTCTTGATGAACTTGAGAAAACACTAGAGCAAGTCCCACCTTACAACTCGCAAATACCTTTCAGTGATGACATCCGTAACTTAATTCATCATCGTACCACTCATGAGAAAGTAGACAAAGAGGGAAACACCACTCATAAATTGCCAAACCAAATCTAAACAAATGAGCTTCTTGGACACCTTAGACCTAGTGCAATAAGTCATAGGAGAAAGTCCTACTCGGCTATAGGGAATATGGATCACACTCAAGCAATTATTGCTTTGATGTTGTATTGTGTAGAAACTGGGCGACATTTCAACCTTGCTTACTTCATTTCTAGGAGGATGACCTATTTTAGAGACCGAAAGGACAAGATCCTACCCTATGGCATGATTCTAACTCGTCTCTTTAGGAACCTTAAGGCAAACATGTTCGAACACCTTTTTGATGAACGCTACATTCTTATCCCTAGGAAAATGGCATCCCTTAAGGCCGAACAACCAAAGCACCCTCCACCTAAAAGAACTAGGAGTTTAGGAAAGTCTAAATGTGTTGAATTACCTACCTCATCCTCATCCGACTCACCACCTTCGGACAATGGAGACTTACCTAGCACTAAGCTTTCCCCTAGATCTTATCTATAGAGCTCTTCCCGTACTGCCAAACATGATCGGAAGAACAAAGGAAGAAAGAAGATGTTCAAGAACTTAGCTAGGGCGTTGCACAAGTTTGCCAAAATATTGAAGAAAGGGTGTCGTTCATGAAACATTGGTGTTATGAAACAAAATAGTTTTGTTTTAATTATTGCTTGCTTGGATTATTAACTTGTTTTCGTGATCATTCGTACTTGGTTTGGATATTTAGACTAACATACATTATCTATCTATCATGATCTATGCTATGTTTAGAAGTTTATTGATGATTTAGGTTGGTTTCACTTTGTGTATTTTGGTTTTTGGTTGCTAAACTGGCCTTCTAGTTGATTTTGTGGTTCTCACGGATCCACGGATCCACTATTGGTAGATCCGTCCCCTGTTTAGAGGGATTCGTGGATCACCAGGCCAGGCGCCAAATTTGAATTTTTATGATTTTTAACTTTTTCTACTTTATCTTATAATCATGCTATATGATACTATGTAGGATTTTAAACCTTAGGATATAACATATTTTCCATATAATCCAAGAACCATTATACAAAATACTTCATCACTTTCACCTTATAATCATCACCCTCAGTTCATCACTATGACTAGTTCTTCAAATACAAGTTCCCCAAATTTCAAGAGAAAAACTGCAAGATTAAGTGTGAGACCACCAAACTATGTTAACCTTGAATCCTCAAGTGAAGAACACCAAAATGAGAAAACTCCTTATCTACCTCCAAGAAAGAAATCACTTTCACCACCATATGCTTCATCCAAATCTAACTCAAGTAGAAACACACACTACACATCTTCATCCTCTCCAAGTGAGTCACCTACACCAACACATGTTGCTTCACCACCAAAACTTTGTTTTATCATTCTGACGAAACAAGAACCTCTAGAAATTCCACCACCACAAGTGTCACAACATGACCCTTATGCACAAATCATGGATAATTGGCCACCGGGCCCTTGTAATCCATCTCCACCACCACGTGTCTCACGACCACCTCCCGAATTTCCAAATCCACCACCCGGATTTGAACCGCTCCAACTACCTCAACCATTGTTTGTTAACATTAACAACAATGCACTTAAAAACAACCAACACCCACAACCAAACATAGGAAATCATGAATTTCCTAATCCACCGTCTCACATTTTGGATTTTGTTCATCCAAATGATATGCCTCACCTCCACAACATGTTTTGTCAATGTTGTAGCACAACTAGGCATGAAATCCAAATGCTTACAAATCGAGTCAACTACATGTTTTCCTACATCCGTCACCACCTTGGATCTTCATCCGACCCACCATACTCTCTGCACTAAATCCATCTTTGTGGTACCTTTACCCTTCGGATTATATGGGAGATAAAATTATATCCTAAGTTTTAGGATTTTTTTTATTTTTCATTTTAGTTTATTTGAATATTTTTTTTGGATTTTTATGTGGCCTTTGTGCTAAATTTTATGTTTTATCTCTTATAATGAACTTAACATTATGATATGTGTTGTGATGATGGTTGAGTGTTTCTTAAGGTATATGTGCATATGTGGTTGTCACATATATATTTTTGCTTGTCTACTAGCTTTGTTTTGTAGCACAACTTCATAGCTCGATTCCTTGATGCCCCAAGCTAGGGGGCATACACCAAGGGGGAGCAATTGAAAATATGTCTTTGTTTTTATTTTTGCATTCGTCACAAGCAAACTAGCATCCGTCAAAGATCGATTTGCAACGGCGGCTCCACAACACTTTTTGCTTCGACAAAAAGGGGGAGAAGACATGTAAACTCATCTACTAAATTCTTATTTAGTAACTTTTATTTCATATGAGTTTTTATTTTGTCATCATTAAAAAGGGGGAGAATGTTAATACAAATATTCGCGTAAAAACGATATTTATATTTAATGATCTTCATGTTTTGATAATAACAAATATAATGTCATACTACGTAAAAGTTTACGTAAACAAGTTATTTAGTCAAAAGTTTACTTGACGACGACTAATCACTTAAGGTATGAATATGACATTATTAAACATAGTTAATGATCAAAGAAAAATATTATCATTTGCAAAAACCTTTTCTACTCAAATGATTTATACTAACACATGATTAATTATAAGCTAGTTATATTAATCATGTAAGACAAAATAAGATTAACCATAAATGAAAACAATCTTTTCAAATCTAGAAAATCTTTCCTTGTTAGTGTTAAGAAATATTTTCTTCTAGAAGAATCTAATAAACAAGTTTTATTAAGTACAAACAATATCTTCTAAAGATTTATGGTTAATCACTAAACAACAAATCTTGTCCCAGCTCCTCGGACGGATCCACCAAATACATGGGACGGATCCACCATTTGGAGGATCTGTGGATCCATGCGACCAACAGCTTGAGACAGATTTGAATTTCAAAGGATGCCTATAAATAGCACCCTTAAGTCTTCATTTTAGATAACTCTTGACAAATATTTTTTACACATATCTTTTATCATTTTCATATTGTTTGATCATTATACTTGTTACATAATCCATTACAAGTGATCAACTCATTCAACTCTTTAGAGAAGAACACTTACGAAGACGTCAAGCTTCAAGTGTTAATAGTTTAGTTGTGTCATCACGATTGTGATAATCATTCATCTTGTATATCTTGTATTGTGTGTATCATATGTGTATGATAGGTTAGTATTTAGGCCATAAAATACATAGTGTGTTAGATTGGTTCTATCTCGAAGTAGAACTTGGTATTTAGCTTAGTACCGAAAAAAGTGTAAGCGACGTGAACGGTTTTCTCCGCCTAAAGGGAGCTTGTTGACATAGTGAAGAAAACTCTCAAGTTGGGTACTTGGGGAGTGGAGTAGGGCGAAGAGGAGCTTCGTAGCCGAACCATTATAAATCATTGTGTCATCGGTTTGATCTTTCCTATCTCTACTTATTTATGTTGTGTAGATTAGATATTTATTCATTCCATCGCTATCATATACACTTGTCGTATATCTCTTAGATTCACATAAGTCGACAATCTAAGTTTTATTTTTAAAACGGTAAAAACTATTCAACATCCCCTTCTAGTTTCCACAAAAATGTTTTAGGGACGGTTGGTCAAATTTAAAAAAACCACATGGACGATCCATGTAATTTACTCTAATTTAAATGAGTTGGTTTTGGAATAAACAAATCATCAAACTTTCGCACCTACACGTGTTTTTTCATATATAAAAAATTCAAAAAATATAATTTAGGACTAAAAAGGTATTTTTTGAAAAATATGACAAAACTAGTATTTTGTGTACAACATATATTGAGGACGAATGGTGTATTTAATTCATAATTTGTTGTGTTCTTGTGAACTTTGTGTTCTGGTTAAATCTTTTTAATAACCATGCTCGTCTTAAACCATCAATACCTGAAAGTTTTTTTTTGCACGCAAAGATGTAAAACCAGACAATAGAAAAATCCCCTACACGCAAGGCAAAGCAGCCATTGGTTTTCACTTCAGAGTGTTTTTGATGTAGACCCAAACACAACTTGAGTAGGAATATGCTTAAACGTGTTTCTAGCTTTATCTCATATAATTAGGAAATTGATTTTTTTATTTAATTAGGAAACTACACAATTGAGTCTATATAAACAAACAACCTTGTTTTTTTAATTTGTTTAATAATAATAATAAGGAACGATCGACTGGAATTCCTTCTGACCAAAGAGAGTTTGTAAAGACAGTGTTTAAGGTATGAAACTTTATTTTTCTATGCTAATTTTGCTATGATCAAATTTTCATATTCGTGTATTCTTATTATTAAGTTTGAATATAAAGCATTTACTGATTTTGCTATCTTGCAATAGCTTATGCGTGGGTTCTTCAAAAACACTCGTTTTCATATAACTTACGGGTGCGTTTGTTTCAATAGTATAGGAATGAGGGTATGAGTTTGAAAGTTACAAGCTGTTTGTTACACATGAATAGATTTCACCAAACCCATAACACCCCTCAAATCTCATACCAGGCTCATTAGGTGCCTTTCATAAAAGCATTCCTTTCCATCACTAGAAACAAATAAAACAAATATTTTACTCTTCATCTTCATTGTCAACTACCCAATTCTACCATGAGGGTATGAGTTTGAAAGTCCCATTTCTAGTGTTACCCCTATCACCAGTCATTGTCGCTTCTTGCAGCCACCAGCCAATAATTATTCCTTCATCTCCAAAACATCAATGTATAATTTCATCTTTTTCCATTATCAATTGAGTAAAAGCCATAGAATACCAACGTACTTTCTGAAATTTACCACAATGAACCATTTACTTTTTTATTACCGATATCACCAATGTACTTTCAAATTATTTTTCAACTTGAACAAAAAGTTTGTACCGTTAGTTATTATGTGACAACGTTAGTCAATTTAGCTAACGATCGTTTGAGGAAGTTTCAAAAATCGTCCCTGTGGTTTTAATATATTTTTCTTTTTCGAAAAAATTTTATTATCGAAACAATTTTTTCGAAAAAAAAAATTTCTAATTTTTTTTATCTAAACTTCTTTTTCCTCGAAAATTTTTTATGTTTCGATTTTTTTTTCGAAAATTTTTACACATTTTTATAAAAAATTTTGAATTTTTTTTTTTTTTCGAAAATTTTTACAAATATTGAAAATTTTTTCTAAACTTCTTTTTTTCGTAAATTTTTTATGTGTATAAATTTTTTTTCGAATTTTTTTTTCGTAAAATGTATAAAAATATCTAGAAAATTTTTTCGAATTTTTTTTCGTAAATTTTTTCGTAAATTTTTCGTAAATTTTTTCGTAAATTTTTTTTCGTAAAATGTATAAAAATATCGAGAAAATTTTTATAATAAAAATTCGAAAAAAAAATTATACACATAAAAAATTTACGAAAAAAAGAAGTTTAGAAAAAAAATTTCAAAATTTTTTTTCAAAAAAAATGTTCGAAAAAAATATATATTTTCGAAAAAATTTGTAAAATTTCAGAAATTTTTCGAAAAAAATTTCGAAAAAAAAAAAAAATTTCAAAATTTTTTATAAAAATGTGTAAAAATTTTCGAAAAAAAAATCGAAACATAAAAAATTTTCGAGGAAAAAGAAGTTTAGATAAAAAAATTTCGAAATTTTTTTTTTCGAAAAAAAGAAAAATATATTAAAACCACAGGGACGATTTTTGAAACTTCCTCAAACGATCGTTAGCTAAATTGACTAACGTTGTCACATAATAACTAACGGTACAAACGTTTTGTTCAAGTTGAAAAATAATTTGAAAGTACATTGGTGATATCGGTAATAAAAAAGTAAATGGTTCATTGTGGTAAACTTCAGAAAGTACGTTGGTATTCTATGGGTTTTACCCTTATCAATTTGAAAAAAAAAGACAAGATACAGTAGAGTAGATATTGACATGTTGATATATTTTCATCTTCTTAGATACTACTTATTAATTCTTGAAAATAAGTTGGAATTGGTTTGGATATTTGTTGTTGGGTTTTTTTTATTTACTGAACTACAAAACAAAGTTTTTTTGGGTAAAGGGTTTCCCGGTAAAATATATCACACTAGAAAACGTTGAAGTACAAAAGGTGCAAGTGAAGTCCTACAACCCAGCCCGTTACTGTACACAACAATTTTGTGAGCATGATGATGAAGAAAAAAAAGTTTCAAAGGATTGTGTTGAAAGTCGCAATGTTGTTTTACCATAAAAAAGATAAAAAGAAGACTTTATTTTTATTTGAAATGGTATTCATACCAAATTTCTAAACCAAACAATAACTTTTAAAGAGTCAAACCAATTCTCATTCCGCCTAATTATCAAACATATACCGATAGTAGATGACTCGTCTTAACAAAATACAGTAATGTTTATGGTATCTTGCAATGCCATATAGCGAATTTTTGATAAAATCTTGAGCCTTTTTAATTAGTTTTTAAAAATTTCTATCTTGAATATTAGGGCTAGAAACTACTACTGATGTTACCATTATTCAATGTCATCATGTACTTTTTTTAATTAAGTTTAGGATGAGTCATTATAGCCTCTTAGTAGTTTTTTATTAATCAGTTTTGATTAAAATTAATTGCTTATTGGAATCTTGTCGTCAACAAACCGGACACGTCGAACACGAAATCGATTTCGCTTGATGTTAATAGCACAAGAACAAAACCCCAAGTCAATCGACTTGTAGAAGAACCATGTACAAACGTAAACCGCAAAGAACCGAAACCCAGTTCGTATAACCGAACGATTATGTTTACTAAATCTTGAATCAGTTACAAGGAAATAATAAGAAGATGCATATGTCTTGAGACCCTCACCCCCACCTCTATTTATAGAGGCGAAGGGGAACCGACTAAACATTTTTTCCGACTCAAGACATTCCTAACAAAGCTATAACTTGCCTTGCAAGGCAAGTAATTTACATAAGGAAACTAAACATTACTAGCTTAAACTAATCCTACCCTTATTAGCCTTGGAAACTAACATAGAATAACAATTTACACCTTAGTAACAAGACTAGTTAATCCCGACACCAAGTATCTCCATGCAATACTTGAACTTCGAACCTGGAACCACCTTTGTAAACACATCAGCTGCATTATCTTTCGTGCCTATCTTTGCCACTTCAATCTCTTTAGACTCTATGATCTCCCTGATGAAGTAACACCTCACGTTGATATGCTTTATCCTCTCATGAAACATTGCATTTCTTGAGAGATGAATTGCACCTTGATTTTCACAATTCACAACCACTGACCTTAGGTTTACTCCCAGCTCAATTAGTAGACCTTTAAGCCAAATTCTTTCCTTAACAGCTTCTGTAAGCGCCATATACTCCGCCTATGTAGTAGATAATGCACCAACATGCTGCAGAGTTGCTTTCCAACTCACAACACAGCCATGTACCATAAACACGTACCCAATTATCGACCTAGCCTTGTCAAGTCTTTAGCATAATCTGCATCCACGAAACTATCAACATCCACGTGCTTTCCTTGATCTCTACCATACACTAGACCTACATCAGCAATGCCCTTCAAGTATTTCAAAATCTACTTCACTGCCTCCTAGTGCTTTTTACCTGGATTCACTAAATACCTGCTCATAAAGCAATGCCCTTAAAGTACTTTTAAAACATCAATAAATCGATAAAACTTTTAAATACGAAGACGTGCTCGAAATAATCGCTAAAAACGGAGTTAAAACGAATAAGTTACGACATTTACGAGATTTACGATAACTAAATCTATAAAAAATAAATATTGAAGTTATAGTGCTCCCAATGGCACAGAGCGCCGTGAGCAGTGTGCGCGTTAACCAACTTTCCTAGTGAGTGAGGTTTTAGGTTCAGAAAATTGAGGATGCTAGGGCACATGAAGCCGGAGCGGATATGCGCCATCAGGATGGGTATGGTGGGCGGGCGACGCCGCTTATGTAGGCTCGCGATGGAGCAATCGTCTATAAAAATAAAAATCATACATGTATTAAAAAAAACATAATGTCTAAACCCCGTGCGTGCACGGGCATTAAAACTAGTTTTGCTATGATCCAATTTTCATATTCGTGTATTCTTATTATTAAGTTTGAATATAAAGCATTTACTGATTTTGCTATCATGCAATAGCTTATGCGTGGGTTCTTCAAAAACACTCGTTTTCATATAACTTACGGGTGCGTTTGTTTCAATAGTATAGGAATGAGGGTATGAGTTTGAAAGTTACAAGCTGTTTGTTTTTTTTTTTGAAAGTTACAAGTGTAGTATCTGTTACAAGCTGTTTGTTACACATGAATAGATTTCAACAAACCCATAACACCCCTCAAATCTCATACCAGGCTCATTAGTTGCCTTTCATAAAACCATTCCTTTCCATCACTAAAAACAAATAAAACAAATATTTTACTCTTCATCTTCATTGTCAACTACCCAATTCTACCATGAGGGTATGAGTTTGAAAGTCCTATTTCTTGTGTTACCCCCTATCACCAGTCATTGTCGCTTTTTGCAGCCACCAGCCGATAATTATTCCTTCATCTCCAAAACATCAATGTATAATTTCATCTTTTTCCATTATCAATTTGAAAAAAAAATATATTCAGAAGTTAATTTGTAGATGGTGGAATTTGGATGTTCATCCTTATAAGTCGTACGAAGATTGACTCTCTTGGTTCAAATCTATCCGTTTAGGTTCTAAGACGAAAGAGGTGTTGGAAGGCGTGTTTGTAGGAAGGCGTGTTTTTACGTTTCTGGTGGAGCCTTTGGAACTCAGAACCAATCTTTTTGCGTCTCCTATTCCCCAAAGGATGCTATTTTCGACAATAATGTTTTAACGCTCTTTTTATTGGTTTTGTAGCTAGATGTAATAGAAACTTTGAATTGGGTAGTTGGGCTTCAACAAAACACCTTTTTTGATTCTTGAAATTTTCTAGCTCCTTGCTAGTGTATTTCTAATAAAGACGCCGTCAAAAAAAAATTTGAAAAAAAAAGACAAGATACAGTAGAGTAGATATTGACATGTTGATATATTTTCATCTTCTTAGATACTACTTATTAATTCTTGAAAATAAGTTGGAATTGGTTTGGATATTTGTTGTTGGGTTTTTTTTTTATTTACTGAACTACACAACAAAGTTTTTTTGGCTAAAGGGTTTCTCCGGTAAAATATATCACACTAGAAACCGTTGAAGTACAAAAGGTGCAAGTGAAGTCTTACAACCCAGCCCGTTACTGAACATAAGACACTACCCATTTTGTGAGCAGGAATGATGAGAAAAAGAAAGTTTCGAAGGATTGTTGTTGAAAGTCACAATGTAGTTTTACCATAAAAAAGATAAAAAGAATAGATAAAAAGAATACTTTATTTTTACTTTTTTTATTTGAAATGGTATTCATACCAAATTTCTAAACCAAACAATAACTTTTAAAGAGTCAAACCGATTCTCATTCCGCCTAATTATCAAACCTATACCGATAGTAGATGGCTCGTCTTAACAAAATACAGTAATGTTTATGGCATCTTGCAATGCCATATAGCGAATTTTTGATAAAATCTTGAGCCTTTTAATAATTATTATATATTTTAAAATTTCTATCTTGAATATTAGGGCTAGAAACTACTACTGATGTTACCATTATTCAATGTCATCATGTACTTTTTTTAATTAAGTTTAGGATGAGTCATTATAGCCTCTTAGTAGTTTTTTTTATCAATTAGTTTTGATTAAAAATTAATTTGCTTGTTGGAATCTTGTCATCAACAAACTCGAAACATCGAACACGAAATAGATATCGCTTGATGTTAATCGCACAAGAACAAAACCCCAAGTCAATCGACTTGTAGAAGAACCACGTACAAACGTAAACCACAAAGAACCGAAACCCAGTTCGTATAACCGAACGATTATGTTTACTAAATCTTGAATCAGTTACAAGGAAAGAATAAGAAGATGCATTTGTCTTGAGACCCTCACCCCCACCTCTATTTTTAGTGGTGAAGGGGAACCGACTAAACATTTTGCCGACTCAAGACATTCCTAACAAAGCTATAACTTGCCTTGCAAGGCAAGTAATTTACATAAGGAAACTAAACATTACTAGCTTAAACTAATCCTAACCTTACTAGCCTTGGAAACTAACATAGAATAACAATTTCCACCTTAGTGACAAGACTAGTTAATCCCGACACCAAGTATCTCCATGCAATACTTGAACTTCGGACCTGAACCACCTTTGTAAACGCATCAGCTGCATTATCTTTCGTGCCTATCTTTGCCACTTCAATCTCTTTAGACTCTACGATCTCCCTGATGAAGTGATACCTCATGTTGATATGCTTTGTCCTCTCATGTAATTGCATTTCTTGATAGATGAATTGCACCTTGATTATCATAATTCACAACCACTGACCTTAGGTTTACTCCCAGCTCGATTAGTAAACCTTTAAGCCAAATGCTTTCCTTAACAGCTTCTGTAAGCGCCATATACTCCGCCTCTGTAGTAGATAATGCAATAACATGCTGCAAATTCTGTTCTCAACTCACTACACAACTATGTACCATGTAAACACGTACCTCGTATCGACCTATAAACCCTTTGTCAAGTCTTTAGCATATCTCATCATCAAACTGTCAACATCCACGTGCTTTCTTTGATCTCTACCATACACTAGACCTACATCAGCAATGCCTTTCAAGTACTTCAAAATCCACTTCACTGCCTCCTAGTGGTTTTTACCTGGATTCGCCAAATACCTGCTCACAATGCTAACAACATACCCAATATCTGTTCTAGTGCAAACCATCAAGTACATTAAACTACCTATAGTATTCGCATATGGGACCTTACTCATTCTTTCCACATTCCATTCACTCGACGGACAATCCTTCAAATATACCTTGAAGTGTGCTCCCAATGGCATAGAGGCCGACTTGCCATTATCCACTCTGTAGTTATTTAGAATTTTCTGCACATATCCTGGCTGAGACACCTTCAGGGTTTGGCTTCCCCTATCCCTGACAATCTCCATACCAAGTATCTTCCTAGCTAGACCCAGTTCCTTCATATCAAACTCTTTTTCATAGTAGTCCCTTGGTATATTCAATCTCAGTCTTGCTTTTACAAGCAATCAACATATCATCTACATACAGCAATAGATATATGTACATACCGGGTGCAAACTCCTTAAAGTAAACACATGTATCATAGTTGCTGTAGCTAAACCCATTGCTGGTCATATACACATCAAACCTTTTGTACCACTGTCTTTGAGAGTGCTTAAGACCATAAAGAGATTTCTTCAACAAATATACCTTGTAGCCCGTTCCTTCTTCAAAACAAGGTGGCTGCCTGATATAAATGGTTTCTTCAAGATTACCATGTAAAAACGCCATTTTCACATCAAGTTGTTTTAACTCGTAATCTTCACAAGCAGTCAATGAGAGAATCATCCTAATAGATGTATGTCGAACCACGGGTGAAAAAACCTCATTGTAGTCAATACCTTCTCGCTATGTAAACCCCCGAGCTACCAGCCTTACTTTGTACCTTCAATTCTGAACGCCTTCAATCCATTCTTTAATCTTATACAACTACTTGTAGCTTATTAGCTTCTGACTAGGTGGTTGTTCTGCCAGCTCCCAAGTATGGTTCTTCTTTAAAGAACTCATCTCTTCCTTCATAGCACGAACCCATTCATCATTTTAGATGAATTAATCGCCTCCTGGAATGTGATAGGTTCATGTGTATCTTCTTCCTAAGCAATAGTAAACGCATAAGCCGCCATATCATATTCTACCCTAGACCCTAATAGTCTAGACAATAATACATTACTTTCATCCCTATACCTTGTAGGTATAGTAGTTGTTCTCTTTGCTTTATCACGCACTAGAACATAGTTGTCCAGATTCTGTTGTTGAGGCCCTTCATCTTGTTCCTCATCTTCATTCACTGGATTTTCTCCAGTATGAGGATCCATAGTTGGTTCGACCCTACTGCCTTGAAGTTCCACCTCAAACTCAACTTCCTTCCTAGAATCTGCAGCACCAGCACCCTTGAGAGTATCATTATACATAAGGCTCTTATTAAACATCACATCCCTGCTTATGATTAT
>BQNB010071065.1:0-27512 GCA_026074375.1 Tanacetum coccineum | reverse complement strand
AGCATGGTTGCAACTTTCGTACCTCGATGAAGGTAAATATGATTGATATTGTATTGAGAGTACCAATACGGGGGCAGGGGGTGATTGCAGCCATGATGATACTTTCTTATATGAGGTTATAATTCTATTCTTTTCATAATGTACATGAATTGGGTTATATTTGGTTGATGCATGGGTTATTGTGTATTTGTACGTGTACCTAATTATGTATGCGTAATGTGGAATTTCATCACCTAAACGTACAGAATTTTTTATGCGTAATGGGGAATTTCATCACCTAAGCTTATAGGGACCGCCTATTATAAATATTTTTTTGTTGATCATTCGAAACAACTTATTTCATTCGAAATATCTTTTATCTTTAATACATGTCTTCTTTTAATTCTTTGGTTTTTTTGCACTTTGGGGTTAATATTAGAAATTTAAAGGGTGTTTGATTTTGTTGCATTACACCCCTTATTTTTATGCAGACTTATAAAAACACCCTTTAACTGTTGCTGCGGATTGACCCATTTAAATGTTTAATCTAAACCAGTCAAAGAATTGACATATCAAAGAATTGACACCCCTTTAACTGTTGTTGCACTGCACCCCTTATTTATAGAGGTTGTAAATGGACAAATCAAAGCTAATGTAGTGGTGGCTAAGGAAGAAAGTCGTTACACAAGCTTATAAAAACTAATGTGTTTTTAGTTCTACCTAAACCAGGTTAGTCCCCAACTATCTGCGTCAAGGTTTATTATCTTGAAGATGAAATTTACACGGCGAGAGTGTCATGGCACCAGCTTTTACCATTTTTGCCTCATAACTATTTAGATGGTTGTTTTCCCAAATATGTATTTTTTAGACTGTATAAATATTTTGAATAAATATGGTCTATCTCATTCTGGTATATTGTGATTATGACATGATTAAACATTCTCTACTTCCTTTTCAGTTGGTGAATGCTGGGAAAGAAAGAACACACGCCAGCCTCTACTATTGAAGGTGTACCTTATCTTTATGAGAATCATGTGGATAAGCTACTCCGGTGAGTTTAGTTTACTCGATGTTTTAGAATGAGCAAAAAAATTAAACTTATATACTTTGTTACCACATGAGTGCACAAAGAGAAAAAAAAACCACCTCAGTTTTTGGTTTTGCTTTTCGAAGAATGCTTCTGAAGCACCAATGGTATATGGCCGAGCAAGAAGAAAGGCTGCCTATGATTGAGTATATGGACTTGGCTAAACATAAGCTGACATAATGCTTTTTTCTAATATTTTGTGATGTTCTTATCTGTAGATTAGTTTCTGTCTAAAGAAACGGTCGAGATGCAGAACGAAGAAGGACGGAAGAAGCCAACATTTTGAACAGCCAACAAGGAGCACCAACGTATTTGATGCATTAAGGAGCACAGACCACATATTTACAATTCGTATGCTAATGGTACTTTTTTTAAGGGAGTTTTGTTTTGCATACGCCTTATATTTATGGGTGGTAAAAGAAACATCTACATAATAGTCCTTTTTTTCTTTCCTTTTTTCCCTAAAATTTTGAAAATATAATGCTTTTCTATAAAATGTCAACCCAGATTATTTGATCCATAGAGTATAATCCAAACATGTCTTAGAAATCTGCTTGACCAATTGTTAAATAGCTAAAGTATGATTTACATGGTTATCTTCTCTTTTGAAGGGTGTGGGAGCAGATTACTTTGCAAACAATGATTTATAGAATAATTTTACAATATCAGATGTGGGAGCAGATGAACAGATGAATAGAACATTGCCATGGTTATCTTTTACAACGAAGCTGAATTCTGTTTTAAAAAGGGTTACTACTTCAAAATCAGAAGTAAATGGAGGCTGATTATACTTATCAGTTGCGGCTAACCGGAACTGAAGGTTGTCCCATTGTTGGTTTTGAATAAAGGTACTTATTGATTCTGATGTTAAATGGTTGTACATATTTTTTATCACGCATATACATTGATAAATATACTTCATACATCTAAAGTAAATGGTGTTGGAGCAATATCAAAATATGTTCCAAAAGATATTTATTTTTTAAAACAGTAATTCCTCTTAACCGGTTCGTTTGAATCAACGCGTGCTGAACCATTTGTTTTGCATTTCTGCATAATATGGAAGCATGTTAATTTACAGATTTTATAACTACAAACAACATTAGCACCTCAAAAAATAAGTGTTATTGGACTGTACGCACATGGGTTGCTTTTCGACACATAAAATATCAAGTGTATTCTTACTTTTATAGTTTGGTGTTGCCTTTAGAGACACTGTACTGAAACTGTGATTGCATTTGAGCCTTACTGTATAGCTCTTGACCCATCCTCCATGGACATAGACAAAAATGTTACAACAACGACACCATCGACAACTAACAAATGCCCTGTTCTTTTAAAGAATAGTAGTACGACCACTATAACAAAAAGCAGCCTCAAGCACTTTTTGCATACTCAGGTTCGCTAATGCAAAACCCCGCGCTCTGCAGCGGAGCGCGGGTTAAAATCCTCGATACAATAAAACATATGAAAGAATTATTAAATATAATTACAATAGTAGCAAGCTAATCGTTTTACAATCTCATGACTCTTAAGCAATATAATGATTATCATCGTGGGGAGTCAAAATAACACAATTAACACGTACCAAATCATATAATTACGCTTTAGTGTATGTGTTATGAGCTTTGAGTAGATGACACAACAATTACCACGCGCCAAATCATGAAACAAGTAAAGGCTAAAAACTTACAATAGCAAATTTGTCATTCAAAACATATTTAAAATCCCTAATTCGACACTTTTTTTAGAGGGGAATCTTTTTATCATTGATTCTCTCTTACTTGTGTATTTTATAATCTCTTTGTGTAGATTTTGACCTTTTGCCTTGGTCAAGGGCATTTGGTTGAAATTTGCATTTGAGTTGTTATATATATATACTCAAACACGAACCAATTTTTACCCTAACCCGAAAACCCTAGCAAACCCGATACCACTTAAACTAGTTCATAGTTTTCAGAAATCTGATCCGTTGATAAAACATAAGATCTGGGAAAAATCAATAGGCTTTGGGTATTAAGCAAAAATACTAGGTTATAGTCCTATGTCTTGTGATCATTTTGCCGGTTGACTCGACCCGATTCAATGTCGGATGAATTAGTTATAGCCAAAATGGCAAAGGTGCGCAGATTCTGCACACATGTAGTAAACGGCTATTATCTCTAGATTTTTGTATAGTAACCCATAAATATGTAAAACTAAAAGTTGTAGAGGACTCAAATATCTAACCATGCTAACTGGTTTGAGCTTAATCGAAATTATGGTTTGTAAATGACAACCATTTTATCAGGACCGATGTTGGCTGTCCAAAAACAGCCATGAACTCGCCACCCCTAAACTACTTCTAAATTCTAAGCAAGCTAGCACCTCAAGTACCTCAAGCACAACGACCTCACCGCCACCTTCAGCACCTTGTCATCAACCTAGCACCAACACACCTTAGTCACACACCTGCTCATCAAACAAAAACACCTCATTGTCACTCCTTAATAACCGAACCCCTTTCACACCCTTACACCTCATCCTAGATCTTCATACAAACCATACTAGCCTTCCTTGGTCCCTACTTCATCCACCTTGGCCACCACTCCAAGTAACTTGGCCATTACTTTACCTAAACTTGGCCTCCAAGTTTCCCTAGCCCTATATATACACGCATACATACATACTCTTTCAATTCATCTCTAAAACTCAACACATACTCAAATCATGTTCTAGCCATGTCCTAGAAGAGAAGTGAAGTCCTTAGATCAGATTAGAAGCCAAAGATTAAGAAGAAGAAGCCTTAGAACTCGTCTTCAAGTCATTCGAACCAAAAACCCTCTTTTTCGACCCATCTACAAGTTTGTAAGTCCTCACCTTGTTCTATAAGCTTTTACTTCATTTTAGATCTTTCATTAGCTTTATTAGATCATGTGTAAGTCACTTGTTTAAGCCTTGAACCACAAACCCATGCGTTTTGGTTTTCCTAAACCAAACGAACCCGTTTTGGATTTTTAAGCTCACAAGCTCTTTTCATAAGCTTCAAGCTCGTAAAACTTATTTACTCTAACTTATTTTAGCTTATTATAATAAGCTATAACCTGTAAATTACTTTCTATATTGAAAAATATCAATATTATGGTTTTTGGACTTGTTACGCAAAACATTTCATGCAAAGGGATATATATTGTAAATTCTTGAAACTTATAACTAGAGGGGCTGAAAATGTAATTATCCTAAAGTTAAACTTCAGGGGTTGTTTTGTCATACTTGAAAGTTAAAGGTTTAAAGATTTTAAAAGTTATATTAAAAGGATTAACTTTGTAAATATATATAAACCAAGGGTGTATATTGCCATTTTACATTCTTAAAGGTATAAAATGTAATATTTTTATATTAATTATAAAAATATATTTTATAAGACTCGATTTTATTAAAGCCCGACACATTTGTCATTATCATTCATCGATCGAAACGTTATAAAACAATTATGTTATAAATATAACCTAATTTATCATCCGCTAGCTTTTGAAGAAACCTAAAATGATAAAATCTTATCATTTAATCTATAACGTATCACGTTACTAGGGAGTTTCATGTGAGGGGTTTCATTTGGGTATACGTTTTGACGAGTTTGCTGGATTTACGATTTAAAGTGTCCTAGCTCCTCAAACGTTTACTGCATGACCTCTGAATTATGATAGCCCGAACAGTGATACAATATTTCCATAAATTAATAAATCAAAGTAAGATGTATGTTAAACTTTATAAAGTTTTGAAAACATAAACAATCACACTAAGACTTGACATATTACCCTCAGGTTACGTGACGAGGCCGTTACTTTCATTTCATATACTTTTGCCATCAATCAGATTTCCCTGTTAAGGTGAGTTCATAGCCTCGCATTTTAAATCTTTTGAATACTTTATAAACCCGCGAGGGGGATACATGCTTAAACCATGAATGCAAGTGTTTTTCCAACTGTATGCTATCCAGATATATTATTGCCTAAGTACCTTCCACTGCCAATATTTCTTAATCATGAACCATTAGTCACTTGCGAGTGAACGCGAATATTGTGGATAGATCTATCTGGGTGTGACGACTCCCGTTGGTGTGCCTATACTTTTGGTACCAATAGCACTATATTTGACTTAATGGGTAACCTTGGCAAGTTACCTTTCCACGGGGACATTTGTTCCTCAACCAATGTCACTACGGTGATTTCCATGTTAACGTATTGATATCATGAGCTTAGGGCAATAATACTGTTTTTCATGATAATTGTATGTGTTGCAATTATTAACACTTATGATAACTTGTATTCGATTATTACTATTTATGGGTGTATAACAACGTAACCCACTGTCTATGATGACTTATATTCAACTATTTATCATAAACCTATGAATTTCACTAAACCTTTGTGTTAACCCTTTTAGCATGTTTATCTCAGGTAATTGAGCAACCTATAGCACGGAGTGGCATTGGACTTGAAGACGTCCAAACTTGTTATCATTTAAACTTTATGTTTTCATGTAGATTTTGGGACCTCTGTTTTTGTAAAACTCTGATTATATTGAATGATAACTAAATTTTCTAAAACGTCTTTTTATGAGTCATTTTCTATGATTATGTCTATTGATCCATGAAGTAATACCCCAGATTAGCTTCCGCTGCTATATGTCAAAAATGGGGGTGTTACAGCTTATTTGCCTTATTGGCCATAGCTTATTCTTTTTGCTTATTTTCCAAACTTATTAGTGACATATTTGATTTCCCAGCTTATGGACTTATTTCTAGCTTATCTATAATTCTTTTGAGCTTATTGGGCTCAGGGCCCAATAAGAGAATAAGCCACGACTTATTTCTTGGCTTAGTACTTCCGGCTTATATTTCCTATTCACATTTCTAGTTTATTCCTATATCAAGATACTTATTTGATTTATTACTCGCTTAATGGGCCTACAATCGGGCCTATGCTAGTTTAGAGTGCTTATTGAGCTTGTGTGCAACTATCGGCCCAACAAGACCCAATAACCTCTCGGCTTAATTTTGACTTATTAGTCTAACTTGTTTTGACAAATAAAAAGCTTATTAGCTTATCCTAATCTTATTAATCTATTTGTGGAATTTATGATTTATAAAATACTCGTATGGGCTTATTGGGCCGAGAAGCGCAATAAGGTTTAACTAATACTTATTTTTATACAATTGGACTAACTAAGAAACTCCTAATGGGCCATAAGGCCCAATGACTACTGGACTAAAACGGAAAACTAAATATTTATAAAGTCTTAATAGGCCATAAGGCCCAATAGCAAATAAACTACTTACTAAACATGATGGGCTTTGGTTCGGCGAATGAGTTAACTAGTTGTCTTAACATTGGGTTGAACTTGTATAAGATATACTCAACATTTACATTCGGACTAATATTGGGCTTTTGAGCCCAATAAGTGAAAACTAGTAAATATAAATGCTTAAGGCGGATTTTGATCAACTTATACTCATACAAACTTAAAACGATTAAATGGTCCTTTGAAAGATGCGTTTTGACAAAACGTCACGTAAACGTAGATTTTGACGTTTTGCCGAAAAACTATTGAATTTGGAAATATGGTTGAAAATATGGTTTGAGAACCTTGGTAAACTTTTACAAACAAACGGGTCATGCCGAAATTTTATAAATATCATACACTTAGAAAATATCTTGGAAAGCTTATTTTCATATAGTCCGACAAAAGGACAAAATCACTAATTATAAATACTAATTCGTACTTGGTAAACGCTTGTACTAAGTTAGAATCAATAAACTAAAAACTTATACTTACAATCATGATACAAATTAATTCTAAAATCCTGACAAGAAGACAAAATATTATTACTTTAATACCCGACTAAAAGATGAAAAACATGATTTCTATTCAAAACTTCTAACATCTATTTTGTAAATCAAAAACATTGTAGTGCCTATATTAATGTCGTATTATCATACTAATTTGGGGTAACGAGTTAAATTACTAAAACATGTTTGATTTTCTTTTATATTATTTTATTTAACTTCGAATCCTAATTCTTTAATTTTTATTTCTCAAATTCTAATTTATCTTAATCCTTAGTTCTATAATTCTTAAATCATCTATTTATATTACTATTTTTATTTCTTAAATTCTAATGTATCTTAATCCTTAGTTCTATGATTCTTAAATCATCTATTTATATTACTATTTTTATTTCTTAAATTCTAAATCTATCTTAATTCATAGTTCTATGATTCTTAATTATCTAAATTCTTATTTATTCGATCCTAGATTTCTTAACACTCATTTCGTGTGCGTCTCCGTAATTATTCAATAAATCTCTCGCCTTAAATATCATTATTTCTTCCTTGGCCAGTTCTCGTCAGATCTACCTTTAAATACTTAATATTCTATTCAGTTATGCAACTCCAGTTCTATGCTCAAGTAATACTTATATTGCACCTTGACCTAAGTTCGTCGAGTCAAAATACTTAATGAAATCTTTTATAAACAATTACACAAAACATTTTACAAACTCTAATGCAAACGCTTGTACGATAGGTTGTTTTCGCAAAGTATATTACTAAGTAAAACTTATTAAATATGTCATGGTCGTGTACCGTTGCACGTTTAGTTAGAGATCGTCCACTATTAGCTACCATCATCTTTTTTGAGGTGAGTTCTTGTAGCCTCATTTTTAAACTATTTTCCATTGGGGGAAAATGATACTCAAAATCTATTTCAACTACTTTTCATACTGTAGCAAAAACCTTTTATTTCTTTTTGGACAATGCTATGTGTCTATGACTGTGTGTGTGAATGCTATGTGAACCCTATATGAATGCTAAGTAAACACTATGTGAATGCTATGCAAACACTATGAGATCTATTTATGCAAAGTTCCACTGAATTTCTGCACCACACTATTTAGCTGACTGTGTAGCTTCAGCTGGTAGGCGATATGTCCGGACAACTATAAGCGCGCGAGGATTCTATTGTTTTGTTGTTTTGGGTTGGGATACCCTGGTATGATGTGTTGATGTGTTGATAATGTACAATTCTATTTTATGCATTACACTTTTATATTGCACAACTGTCCACTCTTAAATTCTAGCACGGCAACTGGGTTTATAATCTAAATCTACGAGCTCACCAACGTAATGTTGACCCTTTCGAGTATCATTTTCAGGTGATCAGAATAATAAATTGGAGGTAATGGAGTACAAGATTTTACCATGACCACGTTACTTTTCCAAGGACACACATGTAATTCATATTTAAGTTGCATTCAATGTAAGTTTATAAAACAACTTCTCGATATTAAATTTTGGTGTAATCTTGTATCTTGTGCGATGTAAATCATTATGTCGCATCTCGTGTTTCCGCTTCTAGCGGGGTGTGACACTTTAGCCTATAAATACCCCCATTTGTGCCAGGGAACATCATATCTTACACACACAACTCATACAAGAACTTAAAGAGGAGGAAGGAGTGGTGAGGATCCTTGGATCCTATGATCCAAACACCCCTTTATCTCGCCATGCTACCACCACTCTCCACCGTGAATCACCACTGAAACACCACCATTTCCAGGCCCTAAATGAGACATATGTCTGTTCTCCTCATTTTTGTTAAACTCGAAAACAAAACCCCCTTCTCTACGGCCATTGACGAACACGAACCCAAACCCCTCTAAACCTTAAAATCAACCATTAAAACTCAAATTGAATATAAAATCAAAACCAATAATCATTCCTAACATCATTAAGATCATCAATTGTAAGTCATTTTATCTATTTTCTTTCCAATTCGTGTCTAGGGTTCATGTTGAACAAAAAATCA
The DNA here is from genome assembly GCA_026074375.1 of Tanacetum coccineum. NCBI lineage: Eukaryota > Viridiplantae > Streptophyta > Magnoliopsida > Asterales > Asteraceae > Tanacetum > Tanacetum coccineum. Next base: position 18,598 of record BQNB010071065.1, on the reverse strand, counting down.
AAATTGGGGATTTTTGATTTTTCTTTTAATTGTATGCAATTAGGACTATAATAACACAATGTATAACTAATATGCTTCTCGTAGACATAGGATTTTCATAATTGAGAGTGTTTGTCAAAATTTTTGATATGAACAAAAACCCTAATTTTCTTTGGAAATTACTCACGTTAGGAACACCATAAAAATGTTTTAATACATTGTTAATACACTCTAAAAATGTTTTTGCATTCATGCATAATGATCTCATGAACTTCATTCGAAATATATAATCAATGAATATTTTCGACATGTTTGGATGAGCAAAATTAAATTAAGGAGTGTTTGGGTTAACTCATAAGTTTTTATGTTTGAGTCGAATTAACCGCCAACTCCTCATTTGTTACATATAGGCACACACTAGGCACAAATTATTATTAACAATATGAATTCACATGGTATTATTTTTTTGTTTAGGTGACAATGTGTAACACCCCCAAAATGGGTCGCAGCGGAATATGGGTTTAGGAGCGTTACTTCATAGATCAATAGCACAAGATATATAAGAACGACCTTAAAAAGTGTCGTTAAAAAAAATGATACCTTGGATTTAGCAAAGTGTTTGTTACAAAAGCCCGAAGCTTTACTTGTTCATTGTTAATTTATAAAAAGATTCTATTTCGAAAACAAACGTTTTCCCAAAATATGTAATGCAACTAAATCTTTAATGCAAATGACTTCCAAAATACGACCACCAATGTATCCCTTGCACCTCGTGCCTTATTGATCTCCTGAGAAAAACATGCTTTAAAACGTCTGCAATAATATTGGTGAATTCATAGGTTTGTGAATTATATAAGTGTAGGGATGCAATGATACCCCCGTGATACATACATAAATGTATACCATCACAAAAATGTAATTACGTTTCTAAGCTCATGACAGAAGCTCGACATTTATGAATTTCAATATAAATTGCCATATCATTGCCCTTGATGATGTTCTATCCTTGAAAAATCCCAAATCTGACTGTTTTTATAAATTTGTTGGCCTGAGTAGTTTCGACACCAGGCCTCTGAGTGATTGCTAATCACCCGAAAAGGGGCGTACCCCAAATAGATTATTATAAACATTCACAGCTCTCCCTCCAAGTGATTTACAGTTCATGATAATGAGGGCATCATTAGAGTTATCGCTACTTAGGCAAAACACGTATTCAGTTTAATATGAAATGTTTCACTTTTTCATGGTCATTGTAAAATGTTAAAGCATGTTCTCACACCAAAACTTATAAATCATTTTAATTAAAAACGTGGGGACTATGAACACATCTCGTCGTGGGTTGATTTAACAATGTAATATCACAACAGAAAATGCGTCACAATTACGCTCCGAATGCAAACCTAAATAAATTATAGGTGTTTGAGTACTAAGTACTTTCTTTGAATATCTACTACCATATATAATTCTTATATAAGCTACATCACCATCTAATTGAGTTTGTGAAATAAATATTTTCAAATTGTGTTGATAATATTATCCGTGTGGTTTGTACCTCGATATAGAATAAGTATTAATTGTCTTGTATATTATATTTATAAAGTTTAGGACATGTATACATATTATATAAATGATTCTAAAATGTTTTGCAAAAATTTATATTAAAAACGAACCAACACTATTCCCGTCAGGAAATAGTGCACAAGTATAAAATAGTGCGTATCTTTCTCGTTTTAAGCCCGTTTGGGATGTTTCTTACGTCCATGTTCTCGTATTAAGTCAATGTATCAAAATATTACATTTTTATATTTTGAAATCCCCTGGTGAATAATGATTTTTACTGTTCATAACAGTTATAAGCTTACTTTTATAACTTTAATTAACGTAGAACCCGTAAATGTCGTATCTTATTCGTTTTAGATCCGATTTTTGTGATTCTTTCGAGCACGTCTTCGTAATTAAAAGTTTTATCAATTAAATGATGTTTTCAAAATGTTCATGTCTGAGATGAATAGTAACTTTTATAAAATTAGTTTTATAAAAGTATTTATTGTCGTAATCGTGAAAAATACATAACTCCTTCGTTATTAATCCAAAAATTATGATCCTTATTGTTTTGAAATCCTAAAATCATATACTAACTGATAAGAACATGTATACGTTTTCATTAGATGTGAATAGTAATTTGTTTTTATAAAATTTATTTTATAAACGCGTTTAATTAACGTATACTTAAAATTAACGTATCTTCTTTGTTATAAATCGGTTTTTCGAGTTCTCTACATGCCCACGATCATTGTGACATGTATTATTTTCTAAAAATATAAAATGAATATGTTAAAATCAGCCCCTTTTTGATATTTTCTCAAAATGTGTTTAAAAGTTATTTTTATAACTTTTTAGTTTTACCAATTTGTTACAAGTCCATTACAACCATATGTACCATGTATCTTACATGATTAGGGTCCTTAGTCCTTCATTTGTCCAAAGTTTGTCCAAGAATCACAAGATCTATGAGTTTACATACCTCTTTGTCCATAACTTTATTTATGTATACTTTTTAAGTATCTTGTTTATATATACTTTTTATATACAAACCACTCATGTACAATACTTATACATCCATTATAACATGATATTAAGTCTCATATTTATATGTATAAAGTTATACCAAACTTAAACAGTGTAAAATCTATTTTTTACAAGTAATATAAGTTCCTATAATGGTGATTAACTACCATAAGCCAATTATACAACATAAATTCATGAATGTAAAGAGATTAAGGCTTTTTTAGGTAAACCTTAGTATGAAGTATGTATTGATGCAACAATATATCGAAACCCTTGTTTAGATGACAACCCCCAAAGCTTTCAAACATTGAAACCCTATATTTCAAGTAAACCTTTAATGCTTGAACCTTCTTATTTAACAGTGGTAAACCTTAATCCAAACCTTCAAACCTTCTTGGGTTATCTTAGATATGATGTAGGAACACTTGGAAATGTGGTAAATAATTTTTTTATGGATGGTTTATGGTGGTGTTATTGAGCTGTGGCATAGAGAGAGCAAAAAGAGAGGTTTTAAGGAAGTCTTGGTCAAGACATTCCTTATATAATTCTTGGACCTAGATGAGATCAAGAATAGATTCATAAAAGACATGGTAAGGGTTTTAAGGAAGTCTTGGTCAAGACTTGGAAGATAAGGGTCCTTGGTTTCCTAAAATGGACATCATCCCATGATTTCTAGGAAAGTGTTTTGCAAGATATTTTCTTGGTATCCAATCTTGTATATCTAACCATATAGGCTAAAATGTGATGATATTTTGTAAACTTTGGGTATTGGGTATAATTGTGGGTATTTGTTGAAGCGTAGAAAAATTTTGGTAGTTCCAGGAATGCCTAAACGTATTTTATCGCGAAACGTAAACACTTTACGTAACCAATAAATAAATGTTCAAAGTTAAATAATTATCCTCAAAAAATAATTACTTAAACACTTACTTGATGTAAACATTTTAATGTTTGATGCCTATTACATTGATATGATAATTTTAGCTTGCGCGATTTACATAACGTTATGATTTTATAAGCAATCTGCGTACAATACTAAAAATAAATAGTGAATTTATTGACGTCGTAAATGACCCTAAAACATGAGGTGTTATAGTCTTCCCCCGTTAAACGAGCCTTCTCTTCAAGGCTTAAGACGCGGCACTTGACAACGGTGCAGTCTTTATGAAGGGGTGTGGTTATTTCTTTCGAAATTGATCCTCTGAGTTCTATGTAAAACTCGGTGTCTCGCCTAAAGGTTCATCAAAACCTTGACAATTAGGATAAGACTTTGTTTCAATCGTTATTGTCACGACCTTGATTATACTTGGTTCCTCGACAAAATGAGCTTGTCATCAATCTGAAGTCATCCAACGGAACGGCTAATGGTTCGTTGGACACAACACTTTTTCAAGTTGGATACATGAAACGTATTATGAACCTCGCTCAACTCTTAGAAAGCTAAAGGCTAGTAGCAACGGCTCCAACCTTTTCCACACCTGAATGGTCCGACATACTCCAGGGTTTAACTTCCACCAATTCTTGCTAGTACGTACGACCCTTTCAAGGCGAAAACCTTTATGCATTACACTTTCCCCAACTTGGAAAATTCCATTGGCTTACGCTTTAAATTGGCGTAACTCTTTTTCCTATCACGTGTGGCTTGTATTCACTCTTGCTTGAATATGGACGTTCTTCTCGTTCATCTTTGGATACTATTTTGGACCGGAGAGTGACTTCTCCTAACTCGCCCAACATACGTGTGAATGGACACTTTTGACCCTAAAGTGCTTCAAAGGTGCATCATTTGATGTTAGCGGATAGGCTATTGTTATATGAGAAATCGACTAATGTTAAATGCGTTAACCCAACCTTTCCAAAGTCGATCACACAGCACGCAACAGTCTCTGGGAGAGTTTGAATAGTCCTCTCGCTTTGTTCGTCAGTTTGTGGATGGTACGCAGTACTCATATCCAGACTAGTACCCAAATCATTCTAAAGTGACCTCCAAAAATTTGATGTGAATCTAGGGTCACGATCACAAATGATTAAGACAGATATCCATGCCTCGTGACTACCTCCTTTAGGTACATTCTTGCTAGTTTCTCTATGGGATTAGTTTCCCTCATTGGTACAAAGATGGCAGACTTAGTAAGTCGGTCAACGATCATCCAAATGGTGTCACAACCTTGTGACGACTTAGGAAGCTTCGTGACAAAATCCATGGTGATATTGTCGCACTTCCATTGAGGTATCTTGGGTTGCACCAACAAACCCGATGGCTTTTGATGTTCAGCCTTGACCTTAGCACATGTCAAAACATTTCCTAACATAGGTGGCGATGTAGGCCTTCATATTGGGCCACTAATATGGCCTTTTTCATGTCCTGATGCATCTTGTCAAAGCCCGAATGGATAGAGTATTTTGACTTGTGGGGCTTATGCATAATCACAGTCCTCAAATTACCATATCATGGCAACTAACTCTTGCCATTTAAGCATAGAGTTTCCATCCGCGCGGGGTTCTAACTTTTCCTTTGGTATATCCTTCCTGATCATACCTCCCACATCTTCGTTCTCGAGATTCTTTGGTTTCTGTGCTTCGATCTGAGCTTCTAGAATTTGTTTAGGAAGATCCAAGCCAATAGTCATGGCTAAGGCTCGAACTCTTAATGGTTTACTCCGCTCCTTCCTGCTCAAAGCATCAGCAACAACATTTACTTTCCCCGGGTGGTAACGGATCTCACAGTCGTAATCACTGAGTAGTTCTAACCAACGACGCTGCCTCATATTCAGCTCCTTTTGATTAAGGATGTGTTGTAGGCTCTTGTGATCAGTGAACACCGTACACCTGGTTCCGTATAAATAGTGCCTCTAAATCTTTAGAGCAAACACTACCGATCCAAGTTCCAAATCATGAGTCGTATAGTTTTTCTCATGAATTTCAAATTGGCGTGATGCATAAGAAATTACTTTCTCTCTTTGCATTAATACAACACCCGATCCCTTATGCGAAGCATCGCAATAGACTACGAAATCTTTGTTTCCTTCTGGTAAAGCCAGAATTGGCGCACTGCACAACTTCTGCTTTAATAACTGGAAGGCAGCTTCCTGTTTGTCTCCCCAATTGAACTGAACTCCTTTATGAGTAAGCTTGGTCATCGACTTGGCAATCCTCAAAAATCCTTTGATGAATTTTTGGTAGTAACCAGCAAGACCTAACAATTGACGAATCTCCGTCGGTTCTAAGATTCACACTTAGAAAAATTTTAGTATACAATTCCTCCTTCTTAAGCAATTCCAGAATTGCCTTAAGATGTTCTTCGTGTTCCTTTTTGTTCTTTGAAAAATTAGTATATCGTTAATAAAGACGATCACAAACTTATCTAAATATGGTTTGCACACCCTATTCATGAGATCCATAAATATCGCCGGTGCGTTCGTCAAACCAAATGGCATAACTTGGAACTCGTAATGACCATACCGAGTTCTGAATTCCGTTTTCAGAATATCTTCTTCCAATACTCGAAGCTGGTGATAACCTGATCGCAGGTCTATCTTAGAATAAACACTGGATCCTTGTAGTTGATCAAACAAATCATCAATCCTTGGGAGTGGGTAACGATTCTTCATCGTCAGCTTGTTCAGTTCCCGATGGTCGATACACATTCGAAATGGTCCATCCTTTTTCTTGACAAACTTGACTGGAGCTCCCCAAGGTGAGGAAATGGGTTTTATAAAGCCTTTGTCAGGTAGTTCCTGCAGTTGCTCCGACAACGTTTTCATTTCGGACGACGCTAATCGATAAGACGCCCGTGCTACAGATGCAGCACCAGGTACCAGATTGATATGAAATTTCCACTTGTCGAGTCGTAGGAAGACCCGACAAGTCCTTTGGAAATACATTAGGAAAATCTCGAATTGTCGGTACATCCTCAAGTTGTTTCTCCTTCGACTTATCTTCAGTCTCCCTTGTAGTAACACGTGCCAAAATGACCTGACATCCTTTTAGCATGTACTTTTGTGTTTTAGTGCACGAGATGGTGTTCAATCGAGACTCGTTTGCGCGGTTACTTCGTTACTACGAATAATCAACGTTTTGCCAAAAAGACTGGACATCCTTTAGCATGAATACGCATGTGTTATTGGTGTACGAGATAATTGCAGACTAGTCCTCGTATCACCCGGTTGCTTTCGCCACCCGTGAACGATTAGAGTTTCATTTCCCTAAGGGATACGAACGATCTTCTCACGAAGCACACATAATGATTACTTGGTACTTTACCAACCAATCCATACCAATTATAAACGTCGAAACTACCGAAGTTTTACAGAGCATTAAGACTATGTTGAAATGGGTGGTTTTCAGGATTTTTTAAATGTACAAACCCTAAGGATAAGTGTTCAACCCCAATTATCTCCCGTCGCTAGTTAAAACGACATAATATTAATCTAATGCAGTTGGCGTGTATCAATTGGGGGCTAAATGCAGTAGACCTAAAACTCTATTGAGCAATCCAGAATCAGATAAGATAGAAAGCATAGCATTTGTTAGAAGGAACGTACCCGTCACGACCGTATAGAGTCTGGATTGACCCTTTATGTCCTACCGCATACACTTTCGCTGGAGCATAAACATTTCCGCTGGTTTTTCCTCGATTGTTATGTTGTTCTTCAGTTTTTGGAAACAATCCCTCTTAAAATGTCATTGGGCACCACATACATAAGCAAGTTAGGCTTCTGACCTGTCCCAAAGCCCCTTTACTTATTAGCATTGTGTTGGCATTAATGCAGGGACTCCTGCAATCACGGAAACCGTGCCAGATGGCCAACTCGATGCACCTTGGTTGCATATTAGGAGCACACAAAACCTCTGGTGATAAGTTTGCAACTTAAGGTCAAAGTGTTTTAGATCCCTCGTAAAGCTTCTTCCACCAGTCCCAGCAGCAATAAGCCCTGCCGGTATTTTGCCTCTGTTTTGTGGTTGGTTTTTGTTGGTTATTATGTTTCTTTCTCTTATTCTCGTGTCTGACGTTCAAACAAAAGAGCGATTTTTCTCATCCAATTAGCTCGGTTGCAATTTCAACTGCATCTTGCATTGTCTTTGGTTTAGACGCCACTACACTCCCATAAATCATGTCGGGAAGGCCACCCGACAGAATTTTCAATTTTATAATCAATATTCTTCGAGAAACACCTCCCGCACAACAAAGCAGTCCCTGAAAGCGTTGTTATAACTTGCAGTTAGTACCCTCACCTATCATATCCCCAAAATCTCTATTTTAAGTTTCTTTGATCTTATTTTCGATGACAGTATTTGTCAGTTTGTGATTGCGATTCAAATAGTATACGTATAATATTAACGTATAAAAAATCCAAAAATACCCTTGAGGACAAAGGTATAATGTAACCCCCCAAATTGGGATTTTGCAGCGAATAAGGTCCAGCGCGTGTTACTTCTCAGAAGCAATAGACACAAGATAAAATGAATATAGAACGACCCAAAAAAAAAAGTCGTTTAAACAGATACATGGATTTAACAAAATATTTGATCCCAAATAGCCCGAACTTTAACTTTGTTCTTTATTATTATTAACGAAAGAACTGGTTCACAACACATGAAGTTCCCCAACATAATACAACCATCTCTTTAGCCAGAACATCCCAAAACAAAATCAACAATGTATCCTTGGCACTTATGCTTACTGATCTCCTGAAAAACAATGCTTTAAAACGCAACAATAATTTGGTGAATTCATAGTTTGATAAATCATAATATGCGGACCGCGAAGACATGTCCCGTGAATAATGGCAACACATACATACATCACAAAACCCGGATACATTTCCTAAGCTCATGACACTGAAGCTCGACAATCTTTCTTTGCAATAATATATATTGCAATTTCTGCCCGATTAGATGTTCAACCGAAACACCCCAAATTCGAAAGCTATATACGTTCATCCCGTGATAGCAAGTCACCGAACCCGAACGGGGAGGTCGTTTCCCAAATAGATCTATTTCAAAACATTTGTCGCGTACTCAATAATGTAATTAACAACTACATCTATGCAATTGACAGTTCATGATAATGTGCCAACTTGTGTATCGCTATTAGCAAACATAAAATCCAATATAAAATATCCACATGCGTCCAATTTATAAAAAAAGCATTTACTACCCCATAGTTATAAATATTGAAATCATAAAAATGTGGGCTATTAACTCACCTTGAGTTCTGATAATCCAAATATCACAGATAACGCGTCACGTAAACGTCAGATGCAACCCATTTTAATTTAATCGTAAAAGTACCATGTAATTTGATTAACTAACATCAAATACATGTCTATTTAGTTACATCATACTATTGTTCGTGCTATCATAATAAGAGGTCATGAAGTGAACGAATGAGTGAGCAATGACACTTTAAATCGTAAATCCAGCAACTCGTCGATACGCCACCCCGAAGAGGCCTCATTATGAAACTCCCTAGTAATATAGTACTTTGATAACCACATATAATTCTATATAGTTCAATCACCAACTAATTGTTTTGGTAAAATTGTGGTTAATAAGTAAAAACGTTTATAATTACCGTTGTAGTAAATATAGCATAACTTTTGCGTTTTAAGCCTGATTTTGACGTTTTCTTAATCCCCAACGCTTTATGTATTAAGATGAGTTATCATAATTTGACATTTTCATATTTTTGATCCTCTGATGAACAGTACTTTTACTGTTCACACCAGTTATAAAGTTATTTTTATAGTTTTAGTTATCGTAAAACCCGTAAACGTCGTATTTTATTCGTTATAGCTTCGTTTTTAGCGATTCTTTCGAGCACGTTCTCGTTAATGAAAATTCTATCAATTTATAAGGTTTACAAAAATAAAGTTTCTGTCATGAATAGTGTGTTTAATGTTCATAAGTTTTATAAATTTATTTTTATAAACTTTTTAATTCGAAAACTCCGCGAAATCATAACTATTTCGCTATTAATAAAAAATTTAACGATTCTAATCATTTTAGAATCCAAAAAATATGTTTTTATTAGTTTAAAATTATCAAACTTGCTGTTTGATTTAGTTTTATAAAAATTATTTTATAAAATGTCGTTTAATAACGTAAATTAACTCGTAATTATCGTCATCTTTTCGTATTTATCCATTTTAGACAATTTCATACCTTTTCGGAATCGTCATGAGTCGTAGAATATTTATAAAACATAATACCCACTGTTTGGAATTCGACTCCAAACAGCCCTTTAGTATCTATGTATTAACTTATTTATTAAACTTGTTTTATATACTTTTTAACTAAGTTAATTCCACATGTTTTTCCAACACTCTTAATATACTATATCTTATATAACATCATATAGTCCATAGATCATATTTTTTTGTCCTTGAGATCCAATCCTTAATCCTTAACAACATTTTTAATACATAATCTCCATAAGTAGACTTTTTAACTACAAGTACCTCCATAACCACTTTTACAATCATAACCATAAGTGAACAAGTCCTTACTTCCATTATGACTTTTTTTTAGTGTCCCTATCATATCAAAGACTAAAAAGACTCCATAAAGACAAGGTTAACATGTTATTTTATCATGACTTTTACTATTGAAACATAGACAAGAGTCTTTTAATACCCAAATTTGCATAACAAAATTACTTTTAAGCTTAATTAAGATTGTAAAATACTTATGTAATCCCATTTATAAACTTCATATTACCATCATACAACATGTGTATAAAGTACATAAAACTATATTTACAAGAAAAGTCCAAGTTTACGAAGTTAAACATGTCCTAATGGTGATTCACATACATAAACTTCACAAATACAAATACTCACATAAATGAAAAGTAAGGGCTTATAGATAACCATAATGAGATAGTAGGATGATACAAAATAAGTTCTAAACCCTTGTTTAGACTTTAAACTCAAGATTATAACCAAGAATAACCCTAGTTTCCAAATGATACCCTAATCTTGATTTCTAGCTTTCAACACTTATGCAAATGGTATATCCATGCTTCAAACCATCTTGAGGTATCTGAGATATGAATTAGGTCTGGTATAGTAAATGTGGTAGAATAAATTTTGTATGGGTTAAGTTAAGGGAAGTTTTGTTTGCCGTGAGCTAAAGGTGCAAAAAGGGAAGAGTTTTGATCTTTTTTACTAAGTATTTTGCATGTAAGTGTTATCTAACTCATGTATGCTTGTATATAAGGCAAGTCTTGGTCAAAAAGATTGAAATAGTTGGTCCAAGACATCTTCATGGTCTTAAGGAAGACTAATTGGTCAAAGGGAACAAGGTAAGGTGGTATGTTAAATCAAAAGTGATTGTACAAAACCAACTAGATAAGATTTTTCTTATAAATCTTTGTATAAGTTGCAATAATTTCGGCATATTAAAGATATATATGAATATATTTTTGTAACTTTATGTATTGGGGTATAAAAATGAGGGTATTTGTTGAACGTAGAAAATTTTGTGGTTACCGGTATGCCTAAATGAAATTTAAAAACGCGCGAAACTTTATACGACTTTTACGTATCCGATAAAAATAAAAATAACAAGGACAAATTATTTTCAAAATAATTCTTTAATACTTGAGTGATTAAACGCTTAATGTTTGATGCCCGTTACATGAACGCTAATTTTTAGCTTACAACGATTTTACTTTAATACATGAAATAACAATCAAACGCGTACGACACTACAAATAAAATATAGATTTATCGACGTCGTCAAATGACTTGAAAACACAGGGAGTTTATAGGTAAAATGAAATTCCACACAAAAATATCGTACGATATCCGGTAAGTGATTACCGTCGTTTATACACAAGAATTATAAAATGAACCGTCTTTATTAATTTGACCACTGACTTGAATGGTTCGAAGATTTTGGTTTGATTACTATTTCAACGAAATAGAAAAACAAGTAAAAGCAAACACGCAAAATAAGAGGCAATTAACATTAAAAGCAAAAACGAATAAATGGAAACAAGAAAAACGCGACAAATAAGCAAGTACACTAAATCTAAGCCCTATGAAAACAAATTTAATTTCTAATCCTAGAAAATGATAAAATAAAATTTTCAGAAAAAGAATTTTATTTTTTGGATTATTTTTCTATTTTTTAATGATTTTTAAAAGTTTTTAATAAAGAAAAATGATTTAAAATAGTAAACTTAACTCTAAAAATATGGAAAAATTACTAAAAGTGTTAAAACAACATGCTTGATTTTATAAAAATGCTAACTACAAAAGAAAGCTGAAACAAAAAAAACACTAAAAACTAGGAATAAGCTACGTCTAATTTAGAAAATAAAAAAAAAAATGTAATTTAAAAGAAATGGGTGGGCTATCAAAACAGATATCCCCTGTCTGGTGTGATGGTTTGAGTGTGTGTGATATGGGACGAGTGTGTGTGAAAGGCTAGGTCATGGGTTCGAATCCATGGCCTAGCTTTTTGCTATTTTTTATTTTTTAATATTTTTCAAAGCAAACTTGTAAAACTACTAAAAATAAGCTACTTTTAAAAAGACAACTTTTTTGTAAATCAAAATTAAGCTAGGAAAAAGCTTATCAAAACAGACAGATTGCTCTTAGAGATTTTTTTTGCTTTTTAACAAAATTACTTAAGCTAGAAAACTAGGAGAAAGCTGAAAACAGGACCTAAAAGCTAGCAAAAACCTTAAACAAAAACTAATAAATGCCAATAAATGAGCAAAATATCAAAAACTAGTAAGCCATAGGGCCTAAAAATCAAATATAAAGCAACTTTAAACAACAACTTGCCTACCAAACAGGCAGATTGAGCAACTTTGAGCTTAATTTTAAGCTCACAAAAGGAACCTTATGGCTTTTTGGGTTATAACAGCTTAAACCTTGACCTATAAGCTTTCTAAAACTAGTTTTGAAAAGTATTTTGAAATTCAAATGATCAATAAAAAAGCTAATTGAAAACTGCTTATTTGACTCAACTTTGTGCCGAGTGATTTTTTTTAATTGAAAAGACAAAATGCAGAATCAAGCTTAAAAAGCAGATGACTAATAAGCTAACTTTTTTAAAATAAATCGGAAACAGATGTACTCCAACCTAAGGACTACTTGTGCTCTTAAAATTAAGACCTAACTACTATTTTTACCATATGATATTTGAGCTTGAAAATGGCTACTTAGCTATTATCCTCTAATGATGCAAATGACACTAGAACTAACCAAACTTAAAACTAACAAGAGCGAGGACCTAAAGAAACTAACTTCTATAACAAATAAGACCACCAATAACAACCCAAGTAATTTGTCATTAATGTGCATAAATAATCAATTTTAACTATGATCAACAATTATACTGGGAAATTTTTTGCTTTATTTACATTACATGTATTTGTCAATATCTCAATATGTCATGTAACTTACATAACTAAAGTAGACGAGCTCACGCAACCTATCTATGGCCATTCTATCTTTATATATGTCAAGTCAATATCATCATATCCTTATTACAAAGTACATTATTCCTATAATGTACCATTCGCGAACCGTTATATTCAAAACGAGCTTAACCATAATCATAATACCGCTAAACCCTAATACCATGAATGGTTTAAATCTAAATTGAATTGAACACATGGCAACAAAAGCATATATACAATAATATAACATTTCAATTAAAATATAAACAACCCTCACAAGTCAAGTACATTCTACAAAGCACAATGTATAAGTCATTAAGCATGACATCTAAAATAGCCGTTTTACCTTCGTTTTCATTCTAATTTCTTCACCATCACTTGTGTACAAGCTACTACACTCAATATACAATGTGTAAACCCTAATTATTCTATTCATAAACTTTCATACACATTTTTACTCTTAAAACCCTAATTCAAAATCCTAAACCCTAAAACCGAGCTAGTTTCTAAACCATGACCCGTTTCTTCATTTTTATCCATTGTAAACCTAAACCAATACTCAAATAAGTTGTAATAACTTAATTTACAACATTATCAATCATATACAATCATCATTTCATCATCTTACTTCAACTATATGCAAATTGAATCCAAGAAACCCTAATTGTGCCCTAATTGGAACTTCGGACCCGTTTACTCGTTTTCGCCCATTTTAAACCCGAACCACCTATCAATTCTTGTTATTAATCCTTAATACAATTCTTGTGAACATATATCTATCATTATCCTTCAAGTACACAAGAAATCAAAGCCTAGAAAACCCTAATGAATCTAATACGAGCCCTAATTCAAACCACGGCTTATTTATTTCATTTCGACCCATTTTAACTTAAACCAACGATCAATCCTCATTTATAATCCATTATACAATGGCTAAGATCAATATTCTATCAACCTTGATCCATTATACACGATTATACGCCCAAGAAAGCCAAAGAAACCCTAAAACGAGCCCTATGTGAAACCCGCAGACCTTATTTATTCAATTTGAAAACCCTGTTTTTAAACCAAACCACTTGCTAACTTTTGTTAATACTTCTATAACATAACCATGAGAACATTTTTAAAAATCCTTATCAATGCCTTACAAAATGGCCAAAAACTGAATTCAAACCCTATATAAACAAAACAACCCGCAACTTAATTTTGCTTGGCATTTGACCTATTATGAACTCTTCATTGCACACGAAGCACCTCCATGACTACACCCACATAGTCTACAAAGCTGCATACCCACCTGCTACAACAATCTTTGGTCCAAATTGAAGCCACAACTCCCCTTTTATGCCTATGGCAAGTCGCGGCACGTCCACATGTGTCCTCACCCCATTTCTAGCTAAATTCAAGCCTATCCAACACAACCTCTAGCTCCACCTAATCACCCTCCTAGTTACCTATGGTGACCCTATATCAGCTTGCTAAAAGTCTTGGCCTCTTAGGGTCCTTACCCTATAAATAGAAACTATAACCCTTCATATCAATCTCAACCCCCACTTCTTCTTTCTAAAACCCAATTGAGCAACCATTAACTGCTCCATATGATCCTAAGATCATCAAAGATCAACAATCTATAGAATCTTTGAATATTTTGAAGCCCCGGGAATAAGATAACAAGCGTACGAGTGGAAATACATCCGAAACGACCCATTTCTACATTTTTGGCTCGTTTAAGCTCAAACCCAGTTTCTAAGGATTCTACTTCTGCCTCCTACACTCTTATAATGTTTCAAATTTACCTAAATAAACTCTTGTAAAGTATTCAAACTCAATTCATGCTCATTTTCCATTTTGATCCAAAACCGTACACCCGAAACCCTAATTTCATGTTTTTCTTTAATCTATAAATTAAACTTGTAAAATTTTGTTATAATCCATTCTAATAAGCTTAACTAATGTTAAAATAACCACTTTATTGATTATTGAAGGAATTTGAACTTAAAACCCACGCGTTTACGTTTTGAAACCCTAATTTGACCCGTTTTGCTTCCTAGCTTAACGAATTGTTATTTTAAAAACTTTCGTTGCGTTAAATCTTCATATTTTAGTTATTATAACTTATAATGTCTATGAAATCATAAAATAAGCTTGCATGGCAATTTGGACATTGTTTGTAATTATAATCCATGCAAGGGGTATATATCGTACTTCTGAAATATAACTAGAAGGGTTGAATATGTCATTTCTATAAAGTATGAACTAGGGGTCTATTATGTCACTTTTCAAAGTACAAGGTTTACTTGGTATATCTTTTAAACTTGAAGGACCAAACTCGTAAAAGTGCAAGCCCCAAGGGTATATTTTGCCACTTTTCAAACTCAAGGGTCTAAAATGTAACATTTTGAAAAAGTATAAAACACATCAAACATGCAAGTCTTAACTTTTAATTAACGCTTCTCGTGGCTTAACATTTTCCAGGCTATTGATCAAAACGCTTAAAGACCCGATTATATCATATCACAATACTAGGGAGCTTCATATTAAGGGGTTTCATCTTGGTATTACGTTCTGACTGAGTTGTTGGCAAACCCCAGGGTCTAAAATGTAACATTTTGAAAAAGTATAAAATCATATCCAAAACATTATATGACATAACTTTAATTAACGCTTCTCGTGCTTAACATTTCTAGATATTGAATAAAACGCTTAAAACCGATCATCCGGAAGCTATATTGTACCACAATACTAGGGAGCTTCATATTAAGATGTTCCATCTCGATATTACGTTCTGACTGAGTGGTTGGGTTTACGATTTAAAGTGCCCTCGCTCCTCAAACGTTTATAGAATGGCTTCTAACATATGATGGCCCGAACGGTGATACAATAATTCCAAACTCTTCAATCAAACTCATAACTCTTAAACCAAAGTTCTAAAGTACAATCTTCCTAAGACTTGACATATTCTACTCAGGTTGTGTGACGTGGCTATTTACTATCATTTTACTATATCAACATTCCCCGGTTAAGATTGTGATAAGGTCGTCAGCTTTCATTTCAGAATATTTATTACATCTACCTACCAGGTGAAGTTCATAACCTCGCCTTTACTTATTTACATGTTTTATAAACCCGCGAGGGGGATACATGCTTGTTACAAACTCTTTTACTTACTCGTTTATCTTATAACAATGTGATTACTTTTCAAAGACTTAATGAATTCATAACCCCATATTTTAATCTTTTGAATACTTTATAAACCTGTGATACCTAATATAAACCATGAATGCAAGTGTTTTCTAAATGTATGCTATCCAGATATATTATTGCCTAAGTAGCTTCCAGTGCCATTATTTCCATATCATGAATCATTAATTACTTGCATTGCGAGTGAACGCGAATATTGTGAATAGATCTATTGGGGGTGACGGCTCCCGTTGGTATACCCATGCTTGGGGTAGCCAAACGCACTATATTTGTCCTAATAGGTAACCTTAGAAAGTTACCTTTTCCACGGGGACATCTGTCCCTAACCAATATCACTACGGTGATTTCCCTGTTAATGTATTGATGTCATGAGCTTAGGTACAATAATAATGTTACCTTGATTTTCTATAATAATTGTATTCGTTGAAATTATAAACATTATGATAACTTGAATTTAATTGTTTTCTATAATAATACTGATCTCCATAATAATTATCCTTGTAAGGCCAATACTTCCATTATGATAACTTGTATTCAATTATTACATTTCAAACCTATGAATTTCACTCAACCTTTGTGTTGACCCTTTTTAGCATGTTTATCTCAGGTAATTGAGCAAGTTGCGGTACGGAGTGGCATGGACTCGAAGATGGCTGAACTGTTATCATTCAAACATAATGTTTTAGATTTTGGGACCTGCATTTTGTAAAAACTCTGATTATAATGAATGATAACTAAATTTTTCCAACAACGTCTCTTTTAAAGTTGTTTTCTATGATTATGATTGTTGTATCCATGAAGTAATACCCCATATTAGCTTCCGCTGCTATATTGTAAAAATGGGGGTGTTACAAATTGTCTCATTTAAGGTTTAGTGATGCATTGTTATTGGCTTAATCCTTATAATGAGAACATAAAACTTAACTTATGCCTTTTGGACTTGCATGGCGTAAAAGAATGCGAAAAATGTATAAAACTGATATATACTCTCAGCTAAACAAAAAACCATTATTGAATAATTTTTTTTGTTCCGTTGCTATGCGCGAGGATCATACTAGTTTCATACACGTTTAGTTAATCGTGAGCTGAAGATGGAGTTTTTGTGATTTTGATCGATAGGTTCTATTAGTCTCATATACGTCTATAATTTTAAAAATATTATGTTACTAGTCTAAATTTTTTGTATATGTGTTTTATTGATTATTTGATTATGTATTCGAGATTATGGACTTTACGTATATAAACTCACACTCGATAATGACCTAATCACTCGATAATGACCTAATTTTGATAAGCTATAGGGCTAAATTGTGGTTTTTTTATTGCTAGTTTAGTTTACAATGTTTAGATTTAGTGGATCCGAATATTGGATATTAAAACATTGCATACCAAGTGTTTGATAAAACGTCTAGCAACACTAACAACACTTTACATTCATATTCTGTTTTGTAGAGGATAAATGATAGAAATGAATACAAAAGATGCTCGATGAAATGCTCGAAGTGAAAGTTGACTCTTCTGGTTTAAAAGGTATACACTCATGTTGCTCTCTGATTGAGGGTAGATTTTGAACAAAATATGTATGTTAATATTCGTATGCATTAGTGTGTTATCAGGAAATTCAGTGCAGTTCCTTCTAGCAACTCAACGTTGCTTGCAACTCTATTTCAGATGAATGTCAGATCTCAGTCGTCAAATATTTAACAGAGGTTTACATATAGTTTTATTCTGAGTATTGGAATTTCATGACTTAGATTGATTGCCAAATCTGAATTGTACGTGCTTTTTGCAGAGACCGAAGGGAGCCATCCCTGCATAGTATTCAGAGTCAACGTTTTCCAACAAGAGTTTCTTCTAATCAGGTTTCAACTTTTATATTATTGTGTTTGTTATCTATAAAGGCATTGGCTGGAGTCAAATCTGAGACTTATGAGCTGAATGTGAAGCTTAGGTTACCACTCGACCCTCGTGTCTGCGGTCTCTATATCTACTTTAGTCCCCTGATTATTGCATCTCTTGGTGATTACTTATTCTTCCTTACGTCATTGCTTATAAGTTGATACTTGGCTGATTACTTGCCAAGAGGTAATCGCTTAGCTGTTGTAAAGTTGGTCAACAATAAGTTTGTAGCCGATAAACTGTTTCAACCTGAAAATAGCTGTACAAAACTGGATCCCTTATAGCCTGCCTGCATGGGCATTGCTTGTGCTGATTGTTTGAACACTGGTTATATGAGACCTTTATGCTATAAGTAGCCCATTTACTGTTAGCTTCTGTATTTCCTGTTCTTTCATGAATTGCACCAATTAAGGAGTAATATACTTGTCCCTCCCATCGTTACTTTACTTTCTAGTCACTTCAGTTGACACAATCAAGTCCAACTTTGCAGATTTCGTCTTCAACTTTGCCTTTGCTGCTTCCTGATAAAAT
>BQNB010071064.1:18944-23331 GCA_026074375.1 Tanacetum coccineum | reverse complement strand
TTGTGCTTCCAGAGTTGCAGCAATACCATCAGTAACCAGTTGCCGGATGGCAGCCTGAGTCATAGTTGGTGTTTCAGATGTTGATGTTCTATTGGGAGGCATCTATCAATATATACAAGACAACATAGAATAAGAATCCATAAAATAATATAGTTATATCACAAGTTAAGATTTGAAAATTCTCATTATAATATAAAGACTTGTGATCATTCTTTGATATTACATTGCAGGATATAATGGAAAATTTTGGAATTTAGGACTTCCAGAGATAGATACAGAGATAATGGGGTGAGTGATCCAATAGAAGGTTTAGTGTTTCTAGGTACAAAGGTTTGAGAAAATTGGATGGTAAGAGAAACATAGTAATCCCGGATAAAGATATAAGTCATCATACTACAGGATATAAGATAGATAATTTTGACATACACAATTGGTATTATGAAACAAAGAGGTATAACGGAATCACCACTGTATAAATAACTTGTCTATTTAATTTACATAGCAAAATTTGACAAGTGTCATTATTCATACATCTAGTGGTTGGATTCTAGAGAGCTGTAAATGATACGGATCTAATCTGGTGGTTCTCCATTGTTGTTTTTGAGTTCTTGGATCTTGTTTAGAAGACTCTTGAACTTGGATATCCGCAATGATTATTTTCAGAGATGAACATTATAACAAGTATTTGACTCATCAGGTTCCTCGAGAGGGGGACTGTTCACTTTCCAGGTGTCGCGGTATTATCCCCTTAAATAGTAGTTATCTAACTCCTGCAAAGATGACTCTCCAAGGGATAGTCTGGTGGTGGTTGATAAGTTGACCAACCGAATGAAGAAGATCCTACAAATATCGAAGGATTGGAGATTACCAAAATGGTGATTCAACAGGAGTCTCTCGCAAGTCTTTAGTTGGTGAAATATCCTCGGGAGGAAAGTGTTAGATATTAGAAAAAGACCTCGTCACCCCGATATTTTAATGTTTTATTTTAATAAAAGAAAAAAGCCTCGGGAGTTAATAGTTAATAGTATGATTTTTTGGTTTTAATGGGGGGTTTTTTTCCCCCCTGGGTTTACTAATACCCGTATATTGTAAGTACTATATAAGCATCTGTTCCAAGCTTGTTAAGAGTATGAGCTATCATTTCTTTTGTTCATTTGTCATAAAACACTTTTTCACTCTACTAGAAATACTCCTCTTCAGAGAGTGTTCACTACTCTAGAACAATGCCAAATCCAAGAATCGACCCCGTGTATGGATATAGGAAATACCACAATTGGTATGAGAGCTTATGGGATTGATTATGATCGTGTGTATGAGTGATTTCTTGCTTGGTTTTATCTCGAGCGAAAATGTAAACCTTGAAGTGCTCATAGATTCGTATTTTTTTATTTTTTTTTATGAAGTTCTCCGAATTTTTGATGTTTGTATTGATAAATTGGGTGTTCTAGTTCTATTGCCTTATGGTAATGTGATGTGCAAAATAAATCAAGCAAAATCTTCAAAAGGGTTGATATTATAAGAGTGAATTTTGTGTGATAAAAGTCTTTTTCTCGTGGAGTAGTTGCCAGGAATTTCTTCGACGTGGCAGAGGTTTGCTTAAATATAATAATTTTATTAGGTAGTTACCAACTCTCCAGACACACGCGGTTGCTTAGGTGGGCGATTGCTCAAGAGGCTATAGCTTTAAATACAAGTAGCGAGTTACTTAACAGCGGTTTGAACTGGTGCGAGTTGCTCAAGAGGCGAGTTGCTTTATACTAAGCAGCGAGTTGCTTACCAGCGGTTTGCTTACCAGCGTTTGAACAGTATCAGCGTATGAATACTTTTAAAGCGTATCTCTAAAGGAAACTCTAGCGGTTTGTAAACTCAACGGCGGTTTGATTAAAATATAGACGGCGGTTTTGTAATTCTTCTTCGCGGCGAGTTGCTTGGAAGCGAGTTGTGTTCGGCGAGTTATCCTTAAAATTCCACTAGCAGGGGCCTTATTCTTTGCAGCGGTTTTGGTAGCCTCTAGCTGCGAGTTGAGCTTCTGTCATAGAAGGATTTAGATAAGATTAAAGATAATTAACAAACCGATCATCCCTGTTAACGTTCACATGTTATGTCATACCAAAAAATCGTTTTATTGATGAAAAAAACAAGGTACAATAGGCTACAAAATACCCTTATTTCCTCACTCGTGCAAAGCAAGCTCAGTCTGCTATGTATAATGGGTCATGTCCTAGTCCACTACCAATCACTACACCCACTATCATTACATGACTCAAGATACATGAGAGATAGCTGAGATAACTATGAAAAGAACTGTGAAAAATGCAAAGCCCTCTATATAGGAAAAATAAAGTTAGTATTGTGCCCCCCCCCCCCCCGCGATACTCGAAGAGAACCTTCCTAGCAACTTGCACCCCCAAAGAAATCTACGCCCCAAAACAGAAAATTTGGTCCATAGAAGACAATCACAGGAAAAAGGCTGAGAACCACAGTTCAAAAACATTTTCCGCATATGACGTGTACACAACCCCATACCCTGTCCAGCTTGTCCCTAGAATTCATCCAACTAAAAGTCAGGTGAAGATAATCTTTATGTAATCACACAACTTTTACAGAATTTGGACAAAACTTGCAAAACAGAATTCACCCAACCAAGTGTTACTGAGGGGGAAAGAGGTTTTGAGCCAAACAAAAAAGATGGTTTTACCTTGCTGAAGTTATTCCATTTTTCAAAACTCTTAAAGAACACTTTGTTGGAGTTCAAACAGCCCTCTTTAAAGAAGTTAAAGAAATGGAAGAAATTTTTGATCAAATGAATAACGAAGTGGACAAGAATACTGTAGACAAGCAATGTGCTGAAATTGAAAAGAAAAACCTTCTCATTGAAAATGAGAATCTGATTGTTAATTGTTTGTCGACTCAACTGCTGTATGATGTGGAAAAATCACGTTGTCTAGATCTTGAAGCTGACATGTCTAAAGTTCTTATGAGTCCAAACTTAATTCAAAACCTGAAAGGGAATGCCTAAATTTGCAATTAAAGTTATCAACATCTTCAAGAAAGTTTTGATAATAACATATCACACACAGTGCAGGAAGCTCCTGATTTAAACTCATTCTTAAAGTCAAGAAACTCGAACCATAGATTCAAGAAAAAGATAACGTGATTAGACACTTGAAAGATCTAGTCGCTAATGTGAATGACAGAAGTCGTGAGCCTTATCCTTATAATGCTAAAGATGTCACTGCTCTATTGAACAAAATGATTGCGTTAGAGTAGAACTAGAAAAGGTCAAACAACATTACAAGGAATTGTATGACTCAATTAAGATAACGCGAGCTCACACAAGTGAAAAAGACTCTACCGGTTAAATGAAATTGAGTGTCTAAAACTCAATGTGCGAACAAAGATCTTGTTTCACTAGTGACCTATAATGTCAAACCAAAATTTTCTGCGCCTGCATGTATGCCATTGACGTTAGCCATCCCTTATCCCCTTAAGAACAATAGGAGTCTCATTTAAACTATATCCGCCATCTGGAAGGAAGTGTAGAAACAGTTAGGGAGATTGTAGAGGAAGCTAGAGTAGTTAAACCACTGATAATACCACTTAACTATGCTTGCCAAGACACTAAGCTATCTCAGGATTGTTTAAATATGTGATTGGCACTTACCCAAAACGTTTTCAATGAAAGAGATAACAAGGCTCCCTCTACCCCTGTTACTAGGAAAAAGCATGTTACTTTTAGTGATAAACCAGGAACTTCCTCTAGCAACACACAGAAACAAGAAGTGCACCAGAAAGTTCAACAGACTAATATCCCTGTGATTCCCTCTACAGGAGTAAACGATTCCACTGAAGCAAGCGGATCAAAGCCTAGAAGCAATACAAAGAAAAATAGGATCCTGCCTGCTAAGAAGGAGAATAAGAAGGAAGTAGAAGTACACCTTAGGACAAATAAGTCAGTTTGGACAAAAGTGAATCGAGTTGATTCTAGCATTAGCTCTAAGCGTGTTGTAATTAATTCGAATTCTCTGAATCTTGTGTGCAAAAACCTTGAAAACAAATGTTTAAACTCTGCAAGTCATGAAATGTGTGTTGTTAATATCTTGAATTCTGTGAATGCTACCTCCACTGTTAAAATTGTCTTGAATAAAGGGAAGCAGATCTGGAAACCAAAAGGCAGACTGTCTGACAACAGTTTGTACAAGACCAAGCGGGTTTGGAAAGCAACGGGAAAACTATTTACAGATATTGGTTATCAATGGAGACCCACAGGAAAGAAACTCGCCTTAGGAAAAACTTGATTGGTGGTTATATAGGGAGACCCACAGGAAAGAAATTTGCCTTAGGCGAAATGTCCATTTAACTAAGCTTTCTGTGAAATGTTCTACTC
>BQNB010071064.1:1444-13944 GCA_026074375.1 Tanacetum coccineum | reverse complement strand
GCTAAGACTACTTATAATTACAACTTGTGAATTTTTCTTCCCGACATACACCATATATTTAAATGTGTGTGCTCAAATTAATTTAAACCATTAAATCCACATATTTAGATAGTTGAAATCCGACCAAGCTTTACACATGGGCCTTTTGGGCTAATATGTTAATAACATAGTAAGATCACAACTCAAAGCAAACAAAAACCTCCTTAGCTAAGACATCGTTGGTTCACTTGCCCCATAAATGACTTTCTTCTCTAGCATCCCACCGTCATCGGGTAAGTGCTAAGGCTTTTGAGACCCCATCCGGAGAATAATAATCGAGACGCATGAACTTCCGATGAAAAAGCCTTGTAGACTTTTGCAAATGTTGGTTCAAAAGAATACTTTGGTTTTAGAAAAGGAAACTTTTACTATTTATTTTCTAACTTGCAACATTATTATTTATTATTTATATTTACATATTAGGCTAGGAACCGGTATCACTTTTCTTTCGACGACACATCGGCCACGCCTCCGACAAGAGTCAGTGTACTTATTATGATACCGATCCTAAATATACATCCTCCACCCTTTCTTTCGATGTCACATCGGGAACGAACCGACAAATGCCCATGTACTTTATTGCGATGGAGTTTGTATATTAATTATTAATACTAAGGATTTATAACTTGCATCCTTTTTATTCACCAACTACATTTTTTCTTTTTCATATTCATTCATTTTTTTTAAACTACATTTTTACAACACAATTATTTTTGCAAATAGAAAAATTTCGTTTTAGAAAACCAAAGTATAAACTTGAACTAAAATTCTTATTTATAAATGATGTTGACTTCATCGATAAAGTTTTTTTCTCTAAATATGTTGATTAGACTTTTAAGAGTAAAACTCTAATTTGTAAAAATTAAAGAGAACACGTATAATTAATCATTTTAAGAACTTCGGGGAAGAAAAACCACAAGTTATTTTTATAAGCCTTTAAGTTTTCCAAATAAACCTTGTTTAGCATCCTAACTCGTAATCAACACTATCATTTCTTATTCTTTGCAATTTAAAATCTCTAATAAAGAAATTCGCAAATACTTAGCCTATATAAAATCCAACTCGGCATATTTAAAATCTACTTGAGATTAGCACAAGTCTTCATTTACTAATGATTTCAAGTCTAGCATGTTTAAAGTCTACATGAGACTAGCACAAACTATCATCATTAATTGTTAAGTGTAAAAGCAAGAACCTACACGCTGATCGGGTCAAAAATTACTTCTTATTCTCACCAACGGAAAACCTACATTCGTGTCTTAACATTTTTTTAAGAATATTTAACTAAATAACAAGACTGAAAAATTTAAAATTTTTGCTATTTTTGGGGGAAAACGGGTACGTGAGAACAAAACAATAAGCAGGCAACATCAAATCGATAGATTCCCTCCCCAAACTAAAACGAAACATTGTCCTCAATGTTTAAGGCCGGGTCTCTATGAAAATCTAAGCTATTTATTAATTAAGCAAAGGATAGAACTTAATCGATAAATGAAAAAGATATCGATTTCCCCAAACTAAATTCAAACAAAGGATAGGAAGCTCGAGTAAACCGGGACACAACACCGAACACGAGAGGCTTCAAAAATTGTTGGTTCAATCCTACAAAAATCA
The DNA here is from genome assembly GCA_026074375.1 of Tanacetum coccineum. Lineage (NCBI taxonomy): Eukaryota > Viridiplantae > Streptophyta > Magnoliopsida > Asterales > Asteraceae > Tanacetum > Tanacetum coccineum. The sequence goes on along the minus strand of BQNB010071064.1, from coordinate 12,291 downwards.
CAACAAACAACAAACAACGAAAACCGGAAAAAGCTAGCCTCAACACATCACAACACATTTGTTATAAAATAGAAAGAAAATAAGCATGGGGTGAACTCCTACGAAGCGGCTTGTTTTTGGTCACCGAGTCACAAGCTCGACTCGATCCCTGAATTCATTTGTCCTTAGGGAAATTTTGGAGATCTGGGATAACCAACGGTGACATATCCCCTCCAAAATAATGTTTGAGACGGTGGCAATTTACTTTGAAATTTGAGCCATCAGGGTGAGATAATTTTGCAGTGCCATATGGAAAAACTTAGGTTAAGATGAGAAGGGCCACAGACAACGAGACTATTAGCTTTCCGAATACAATCTTTATCGGGAGTTAAAGAAAGGACTCGATCACCAACGTTAAAAACGCGGTTTTTGATCTTAGCGTCATGAATTCTCTTAGTTTTCTCCTTGTAGATTAAAGAATTTTCATAAGTTTGATCACGAAGCTCATGAAGTTCATTAAGCTGGAGCTTTCGATGATCACTCGCGATTTTGAGATCGAAGTTAGCATGCTTAAGAGCCCAATATGCCTTGTGTTCTAGCTCAACTGGTAAATGACATGATTTTCCATAAACTAGCTTGTAGGGCGTGCATCCGATTGGAGTCTTGTAAGCGGTCCTAAATGCCCACAACGCATCGTCTAATTTGTCTAACCATGAGGCACAGTTTTCTCCTACCATTCTTTCTAAGATTCTTTTAAGTCTACGATTCGTCACCTCGACTTGACCACTAGTTTGAGGGTGGTAAGCGGTAGAAAGACGATGTGTGACTCCATATTTTGACATAACTTTATCAAATTTGTCGTTACAGAAATGGGTCTCACGATCGCTTATGATAGCTCTCGGTGCACCGAATCGGGAGAAAAGGGATTTCAAAAATTTGACAACTACTCTAGCATCGTTGGTGGGGAGCGCCTTGGCTTCAACCCATTTGGAAAGATAATCGACGGCTACAAGTATGTATTTGTTTCCTCTCGATGACAGAAAAGGTCCCATAAAATCAATCCCCTATACACCAAAAATTTCACAAACTTGGATAGCATTTTGAGGCATCTCATCTCGATGTGAAATTTTTCCTTGTCTTTGACATGCATCACAAGATTTGATCATTGAATAAGCATCTTGATATATGATAGGCCAAAAGAAACCGGCATCAAATACTTTCCTGAGGAGGAAGTTTGCAACTATGATGCCCTCGATGGTCCTTCATGACAAGCTTTAAGGATTTCAAGAGCTTCTTGGCCAAATACACACCTACGACATTGAACCCACATATACGAAAGAGAAAGGATCACCAAAAGTTAATGCTTTATCTTTTGAAAAAACAATCTCTTTTGTTGAGTTGACATTCCTTTGATGAGAAAATTCCCCGCGTGGTAATTTGCTATATCGGCAAACCACGGAGTACTTTGGTTATCATGAGAAGTCATCGTATTCAATGTCTCAAGAGAAAAGGTTTCGTTAATCTCCCTAGTCAAATAAACCATTCCTCCAGACCGGGTTTTCAAGACGAAGAGTGACCGCTTGCGTAGTTTTCAGCTCCTTGGTATCAATTACTTTAAAATTTAATTCTTGGAGAAGTAAAACCCATCTAAGCAATCTTGCTTTGGCATCTTTCTTGTTTGAAGAGTATTTAAAGCAAATGGTCCGTGTAAACAACACTTTTTTATTCATGATAAGATATGATCGAAATTTCTCAAAAGCGTATACTACTGCAAAGCAAACTCTTTTCCGTTGTTGTGTAATTTGTTTATACTTCGGTCATTGTTTTGCTCGCGTAATGAATTAGCCTAAAATGCTTCTCAATCCTTTGCCCTAGAACCGCACCTATTGCATAATCACTTGCATCGCACATGAGTTCAAAAAGTTGGTCCCAATTTGGAGCAATGAGAATTGGAGCTTCGGTTAATTTCTTTTTTAGAATCTGGAAGGCTTGAATCTTCTCAAAAGATAAACGGGTATTTCCTCAAAAAGGTGGGTCATGGGTCCAGAGAACTTTGAAAAAGATCTTTGAATGAAATCTTTGGTAAAAACCAAGCATCCAAGAAAACTTTGTGAATTCCCTTAACGGTAGTTAGTGGTAGCTTAGAATCACATCGATCTAGGCTTTGTCGACTTCCAATTCCTTTCTTCAGAGATCTATGATCTGAGTAAGATACATCTTTTCACAAGAAAATAATGGCTTTTTCCCCAATTTAGAGCTAAGTTATGACTTCAAATAAAACCGAGTTAAACACTTTTCAGATTGGTGAGGCACGTAAAAAAGAATTACAAAAACCGAGAAAATCATACTAGAATACTTCCATTATCTTTCAATCATGCATGGAGATTGCCAACATACACCTTTGAAAACATGTCTGGTGCATTGCATAAACCAAAAGGCATGCAGCGGTAAGCAAACGTTCCGTATGGGCAGGTGAATGTGGTATTTTCTTGGTCTTTTGGATCAATTAGAATTTGGAAATAACCCGAGAAACCATCGAGGAAACAATACAAATTCATTGTTCGCAGAGTCCCTCACAAGCATTTGATCCATGAATGGCAAAGGGAAATGGTCTTTTCTTGTAGCTTCGTTCAATTTACGATAATCTATGCATACTCTCCATCCCTCATTTTCATCATTGGTCACTATGGTCATTCCTCCTTTCTTTGGTACACAGTGTACTGGGCTCACCCAAGGACTATCCGAGATTTGGTAGATCAATCCAGCCTCAAGAAGTTTTTCAACCTCTTTCTTAATGACATCATGGATGTTTGGATTAACCCTTCTCTGATGTTGGATCGTTGGTTCGTAATCCTCCTCCATTAGAATCTTATGAGAACAAAATTTCGGGTTTATACCCTTTATGTCGGAGAGCTTCCAAGCAATGGCTTGCTTTCGGGATTTAAGAACCTTTATGAGAGCGGTCTTCTCATCATCACTCAAATCTTTGGCAATTATGACAGGCAATATAACACCCTGTGTTTTCAAGTCTTTGACGACGTCAATAAATGTGCTATTTATTTTTATTATTGTACGTGTTTGCTTAAAATTGTAAACGTTAAGTTAAATCGCGTACGCCAAAAATTAGCGTTCAATGTAAACGGGCATCAAACAATTAAATGTTTACATCAAGCAAGGGTTATATAATTATTTTAATGATAATTATTAACTTTGTTCATTTTATTTTTATCGGATACGTAAAGTGTATACGTTTCGCGATAAATTGCGTTTAGGCACTCCCGGAACCACGAAAACTTTTCTACGCTTCAACAAATACCCACGTTTATACCCAATACCCAAAATTTAGTAAATATTATCACCCATATACATCAAAAACCGGATATGGAGAGAAAAGACCAAGAAATGCAAGTTTAAAACACAATTCCATGTTTTCATGGGATGTTCTCTACTATTTGAGGACATACCCCATCCCTACCATCCTTTGACTAATAACCATGACCTTGGCCATCCCTAGGACACCCCTTATGTCTCTTTGACTAGTTTAACTAGTTTATTACTTATACATTGCATAAGGAAGCACATACATCACCAACACTTAGATAAATTTTCACAAAACTCTCTCTTTTGCTTCCATATATGCTACGGCATATTACCACCTCCCACACAAATCCATACAAAATTTTCTATAACCCTTACACTTCTATATACACATATCCTAAGATGTACTAAGACATTTGCAAGCATTGGTTAACCATTTCCAAGTTATAATCAAGAAAAAGGAAGCTAGGGTTTAAATTAAGGCTAGCTAAGGGTTTTATAAATGCAAGTTTGGTTATTGTGGCTAACAAGGTTTAGCACTTGTAAATACAGCATCATCAATTCTTCTTAAGGTCCACTTGAACCTCATTATATCTTGTAACTTTCATTTTATAAGTTTTCATGCATGTGTAATTTCTAAATTTTTTATATCTAAATCACCCTTTAGGAGTTTACAAGAAAATGAGTTTTCACATTTAAATGATCATATGGTTGAACTTTTATATATGTGATTAATTACATATATCATGTAAAAAGTGATGGTAAAATTGTTGTAATCATATGGTTTTTTGGAGTAAACATGATTTATTATAAATTAGGGTTTTCATAACTTCATAATATGTTTCAACTTAAAGAAATACATAAGTCATGTTAATATTGATTATGGACTTTTAATCATGTTAATATAACACTAAAATAAAGTCCTATGGAAAGAAATGCACTTGTACACACTTGGTTATATGTAAAAATGATTATTTACAAAACTAGTAAATTAGAGATTTCTTAAGTAAAGTTATGATCTTAAGTATTATCATAAATTAATTAACCTTGGTAACTTGGACACTTAAGGACTATTATGGTCAAAGGGGACAACAAATCATATATGTAAGATTAAATAAAGTAAGATATATGAGACTTGTGGTAAAATACAAAAGTAATAAAGTATAAAGAAAAGATCATAAATGGACTTAACTAACAAGCACAAACATTCTGTCCCAAATCCGAATTTTTACATACTCATTTTATATTTTTACAAGATAATACATTTCACGACGATTCCGAAAAAGTAAGAAACTTGTTAAACGGATTAATAACGAAAAAAGATACGTAAAAACAATTATACGTTAATAAACGAAGTCGAAAAAAAATTTTTATAAAAACATTTTATAACAAATTTCAAACAGCAAGGGTTAGTATTTTTAATAAATAATACATATTTTTAGGATTCCAAAATGATAAGAATCGTAATTTTTCAATTAATAACGAACGAGTTATGAATTTCGCGAGTTTACGACAATTAATACTTTTATAAAACTATTTTTATAAAAGTTACTATTCATGACCAGAAAGTTCTAATTTTGTAAAACTCATACAAATTATAAACTTTCAAATACGAGAACGTCCACGAAAGAATCGTTAAAAACCAGCTATAAACGAATACAATACGACATTACGGGTTTATCTGACGACGAATAAGATGTTTATAAAGCTCAAGTCTATGTGAACAGTAAAAGTTACTGTTCACCAGTAGGTCCGAAATCCAAAAATATCAATTTATGATAACTCGTCTTGATACGAAAAGATGGACATAAGAAACGCAAGAATCGGGTTTAAAACGCGAAAGTTACGCCAGTTTTACTAAACGGTAATTATAAACGTTTTAACTTATTAAACACAATTTTTCCAAAACCATTAGTTGGTGATTGAGCTATATAGAATATTATGTGGTTATCAAAGTACTATATTACTAGGGAGTTTCATAATGAGGCCTCTTCGGATGGCGTTTCGACGAGTTGTTGGATTTACGATTTAAAGTGTCCTAACTCCTCAAACTCAATCATGAACATCGTTTAATTATGAAATAGCCCGAACGCAAAGTACAATGTAACAACTATTAGAGTTTATTAGTCAATGTTGTTAGAACAAATACTCAGACTTACACGACCTTAAATTTGAATTAGCTTGCATTATGTGATCAATTCGCGTGGCGCGTTAATTGTGATACACTCGACATTACTCACTCAAGGTGAGTTCATAGCCCCACATTTTACATGCTTTTGTTTTACAAAGTTTTTGGGGTGAAAAACATGCAATGCTTTACAATTGGACACAAGTGGTTAAGTTTCATGTTATGATTACGTGTTGCCTAAGTAGCGATAACCCATATCTGAGCCCATTATCATGAACTGTTAATTGTGAGCGCGAATGTTATTAATAGATCTATTGGGTTTGACAACCCCGTTCGGGTGATTAGCTATCACCAGTGAAACGAACGTATACCATGTCGAACATAGGATGTTGCGGGTTAGAACATCACCACGGGCAAACGGCCATTAATTTGGCATCCATACATGTCAAGCATCAGTGTCATGAGCTTAGAGCAACGTAATTACATTTATATGATATCTGCATCTGTTGCATTATCATACACTTGGGGAAATCTTGTGGTCCTACAATATATGATTTATCAAACCTATGAATTCACCAACATATTGTTGACGTTTTAAAGCAATGTTTTTCAGGGGATCAATAAGCACAAGGTGCGATGGATACATTGGTGGTTTTGATTTGGATGTCTTGCATTAAAGATTTTGTCGCATTTCATTTTGTTATCTGTTATGGGCTGAAAATCTTTGTATTTGATTAAGTGAACAAGTTAAGCTACGGGCTTTTGTAACAATGACTTTGTTAAATCCAATGTATCGTTTTCAAACGACTTTTTGGTCGTTCTATATATCTCTTGTGTTGTTGATTCATGAAGTAACACGCCCCGGACCCATATTCCGCTGCGACCCAATTTGGGGGTGTTACAGATTGGTATCAAGAGCCAAGGTTATAGAGAACCAGGTCAAATGTTTTTGCTGGACTATAACCGTTTTCAAAAGATGTTTTATAACAAAAGGAATTACACGGGACATACATATGTGCATACATTCATGCATACACTGCCTGTTGCATTAGTTGGTTGAACTAGATGCATTCATATTTGATATACATGTTAAGATATAAATGTATATTACTATAAGAGTCTTATATTAAATACTAATATAAGCTATTTTGAATTTTCAGATTCAGTCATGTCGGATTCGGACGAACCAAGGGTTACACACACAGAGATCTCCAGTCCATATAAGGACTTATCGGATATAGGTTCACCTAGAGCCGATGACCATGAGTTCCCAGATGCACCGCCTTCACCTGAGGACCCTGAGGAGGATCCTATTGACTATTCTGCTGACGGAGGAGATGACGGAGATGATGAGATGGACAGTGAGGAGGATGAGGATGCTGATATGGACATCGATGAGGAGGATGAGGATGATGAGATGGAGGACGAGGAGGCGGAGGAGGAGCACTCAGCTCCTGCCTACCCAGTAGTTGTTGCTTTACCAGCTACTGCCCCATCTGCGGAGGAGACTGAGCCATTTGAGACCGATGAGTCTGCAGCTACACCACCACCTCACCCTGCATACCGTATGACTGCTAGGATTACTATTCCAGAGCCATTACCGGTACCAGCATGGTCCGACTCTGAGGTTGCCAGATTACTTGCTATATCTTCCCCACCAGCATCACCACTATCTCCATGGTCTTCATCACCACCACAGATTCCTATCCCATTATCACCATTAGTTGCTTAAATATGCTTATTAGTTGTGTTATAAGCTTGTAGTCATCTGGTATTTGAAATTTGTGTCTTAAAATTCAAATTCATAAGCTTAAAATGGGTTTAAGTGATTTTTTTCTAGATTCCTCACCATTCAAGTTACTTTTCATGATTTTTTTTAGAATTTTTATAAAATGTTTAGTATTTTTTATATTTAATTTTCTTTAAAATCATTTTTAATTCATAAAAAATTATAAAAAAGTAAAAAAAAAATATAATTCTTTTTTAGAAAATTTTCTTTTAACATTTAGAACCTAGGAAAAATAGGTTTGCTTTCGTAGGGTTAAAATTGCAAAATTTCGATTTTTAAAGAACGGGATTGATTCCCGTTCATATTTTTAGTGATTTTTAGCTTAAAACACCTTCGTTTTTAGTCTAGTTTTCTTTGTTTTAGCTTTTAAGTCAATTAAGTTTTATAAAAACCAAAAAGATCATTTTAGGCTTAATTTTAATAATTTAGGGTTTTTAGGTCCCGTTTAGAATTCCCATTTTTAGTTAAAATTTGTCTTCCCTTAAGTGTTTTTAAGTTTTTGCCTTATTTTTTTCTTGTAGTTTTAGAAAACCAATATCAATCTTATCCCATTCAAACATCGATTCTCAAAACGACTTTCGACTTTCCATTGCATTCCTCATCGGGGAAACGACCCGGGAATCATACTCTCGGATTACTATAATTGTGATTTTTTGATTACTACCCTCTTTTCTTTATATATTATATATTATAAGTATATCTTATATTTATATTTATATATTTTATATTTTAAAAGGTGTATAATCAGAACAGATCAATTTTTGACGCCGCTGCCGGGGAGGATTGACTACGATTTTTGAAGTCGTTTGAAAGTTTGTGTTTGAAGATCCTTCCAAGTGAAGTTATTTTGTTTATTTTTATAAAAAAAATATATACAAGAATATTTTTCATTTTCTTTTATTAGTATAATAATAATATAAAATCAAAAATCTAAAAAAAAAATTAGTATAAATTTTCTTTTTAAATTTTAGTGCATGCGCATTCGTTCTCAATCTCGTAATTCTAACCGTCAACAAAAACACGTCGATCCGACTTTTGTTGAACCATTCAATCTTGTTGAACCAATTGAAAATCAACCTATTCCCGTAGTTACGATGGATGATACTCGTACTATGGCTCAATTACTCGAAGCACCCACCGTGGGTTACGAGGATGCCATCGTTGTGCCATGATAACTAGCAACAACTATGAGCCTAGCACGGTTTGCTACCCTCAGTTCAAAACAAACATTCTATGAATGAGATCGGACTAAGACAAAGAAGACCCTCATGCACACATAAAGTTATTTCAACAAGATTACTTCTACGATGAAAGTTTCCTGAACGTCGGTAAAGTATTATGCTTATTCCCATTTTCACTCGAGGGTAAGCAGCCCGGAAATTGGCTTGAAAAAGAACCCCCTCTATCCGATCATACATGGAATGAATTCTGTTTTGAAATTCATCACAAATCCCTCCTCCTTCCAAACATAAACAAATCTTCGAAATGAAATCATGAGATTTCAACAAAGATTTGATGAAACATTTTATGAGGCATGGGACCGATTCAATGATCTTCTTCGAGCATGCCCACATCATGGATTTTCGGAGTTACATCAACTCGATACTTTCTATAATGCTTTGAACTCTAATGATCAAGAAATCATTAAATTCCGCCGCGGGTGGTAACTTTTTGGATAAAATGCCCCGTGATTGCCTAAGAATCATTGAAAGCAAATCCAAATGTTCGAAATTCCCAGGCAACAAACCGGCTGTTACAAAAGTGAGTCGAGTAGTTCTACCCCCGGTATCTCTCCCGATGGTTGCCGAACTTAAGATTGGTGAAAGCCTGACTTCATGTGGGGGGGGGGGGGGGGGGGGGGGGGGGGGGGGGGGGGGGGGGGGGTTTTTTTGGGGGGGGGGGTTTTTTTGTTTTTTTTGAATTGAAAGATATGGTGAAAGCTTTACTTCTTGATAAGAAATCCCAAGCTCCCACTCCCGTGAAAGCGGTCGAGGAAAGTTGTGTTACTTGTGGTGGTGCTCATTCGTACCGAAATTGTCCCGCCACCAATGGCAACGTTTATCATGACAATATTCAAGAGTACGTCTCTCAAGCCGCCGCAGCTAACTACAACCCAGGAAATACCGGTTATCGAGCCCCGATTGCTAATCAAATTCGACCTCCCGGTTTTCCTCCCGTTCAAAACAATCAAAACAATCAAGGAAATAATCAAAACCGTTACAACCAAAACCGGGGGAATAATTACAATCAAGGATCAACCTACCAACCCCCGGTTAACCAAGGACAAATTTATCGACCCCAGGTAAATCAACCTCCAGTTTACCAAGCTCCACCTTACCAAGCTCCGGCTCCTCAAACACAAGGTGTGACAAAGACCGATTTTGAAAGCTACGTCAAAGCCAATGATGCGGTTATGAGAAACATGCAAGACCAAAATCAAAACTTGCAAAATCAAATGACCAATTTAACGGACATGCTTTCCAAATTCGTGAATGCCAATACCGCTTCATCTTCGGGTACGGGTTCTCTCCCGAGTAACACCGTTACTAACCCGAAGGAAGACTTGAAGGGTATTACTACCCGAAGCGGTGTTGCTTATCAAGGACCCACGATTCCGACTACTACTTCTTCTCCTAAAGTAGTGGAACGTGAAACCGAGGTGACAAAGGACACAGTGCCTCCTACTAATAACGGAAGTACTAAAGACGTCCAACCTCCAGGTGTCCAAGATCAAACTCATGTACCAAATTCTGAGCCCGTTGTTGCTCCCATGCCTAACTTGAAACCAACAATTCCGTATCCTTCGAGGCGTAATGATGAAAGGCGCCGTGAAAAAGCTAACGATCAAATTGAGAAATTCTACGAAATCTTTAAAGATTTGAGTTTCGAAATTAGCTTAACGGATGCTTTGATTCTTATGCCTAAATTTGCCTCAACTCTTAAAGCCTTGATCGGAAACAAAGAAAAGTTAAGTGAAATGGCTAGAACTCCGTTGAATGAGCATTGCTCGGCGGTCATCCTCAATAAGTTACCCGAAAAACTTGGAGACCCCGGCAAATTCCTCATACCATGTGATTTTCCCGGGATGGATGAGTGCTTAGCCTTGGCCGATCTTGGCGCTAGCATAAATCTCATGCCATTATCCGTGTGGAAAAGATTTTCTCTTCCGGAACTCACTCCTACTTGTATGACTCTTGAACTAGCAGACCGTTCGATCACTCAACCGATCGGTATCGCCGAAGATGTCTACGTAAAAGTAGGAAAGTTCCATTTCCCGGCCGACTTCGTAGTCGTAGACTTTGATGCCGATCCCCGAGTTCCCCTAATTCTCGGGAGATCCTTCTTAAAGACCGGACGTGCATTGATTGATGTTTACAAAGGAGAACTAACACTTCGTGTTGGAAAAGAAGCAATAACAATCAATCTTGATCAGACTTTGAGATACTCGGCTAATTACGATGATTTAACGGCGAACCGAATCGACGTCATTGAAATGGCTTGTGAGGAGTATTCTCAAGAAGTTCTCGGTTTCTCCGATGTAATTGCGAGTGGCAATCCCACTCCTTACTATGACCCGATCGTTTCTACCTCTTCTCCGACTCTCACTCCCTTCGGGGATAGTGATTTTCTTCT
>BQNB010071063.1:0-32898 GCA_026074375.1 Tanacetum coccineum | reverse complement strand
TATGGCATCTGCAATCATATGCCTTGCCACAAACCAAAAATTCAATCTTTCTAAGTATATTTTTGACAATATGGTAAAGAACTTGGATGTGCAAGTCTTCCTGGACAAACAAGTAGAGGGAATATCCAAGCACAAAGGGGTTTATGTTACACCTTCCCATACCAAGAAGGTGTTTGCTAACATGAAGAGACCATGCAAGGGTTTTTCTAGAAGGGTTACACCACTATTCTCCACAATGATGGTTCAAGCTACAGAAGACATGGGTGCAGATTCAGCTACTCCTACTGATTCCCATTCCATACCCATTATCACTCAACCATCATCCTCAAAACCTTAAAAAAATCAAGAAGGAAACAAAGGAAGAACAGTGCTCCTACAGAGCCTACTACTGAAGAGACTACTCTTGAGGAACATGTCTCTACCCCTTCCTATGATCCACCTCTAAGTGGTGAGGATAAAATGCAACTTGCTGAATTGATGAGTTTGTGTACCAACCTACAAGAGAAGGTCCTTGATTTGGAGAAATCCAAGACTGCTCAAGCAAATGAGATTACTAGTTTAAAGAAGAGAGTCAAACAGTTAGAAAAGAGAAGGAAGTCAAGAAATTCAAGGCCAAGAAGGTTAAGAAAGGTTGGTTCCTCTAGCAGGGTAGAATCCTCTAATGATGCCAGTTTGGGTGCTCAGGAGGATGCATCCAAATAGGGGAGGAAAATTGAAGATCTCGATGCTGATGCAGAGGTAACTTTGGTGGATGAGACTCAAGAGATGAATGATGACAACCTGATGTTTGATACAGGTGTGTTGGAAGAGCAGGAAATTGAGTTTGAAAAGGTGGTTGAAGAGCCTGTAGTTAGTGTTGCTACAACTACAAAGTCAATTCCAGTTAGTGCTGCTGAAGTAGTTACTACTGCCAGTTCTAGTGTTGAAATTCCAGATGAATTAACTCTTGCTCAAACTTTGATTGAGATCAAAACTGCAAAACCCAAGCCTGTTACAACTGCTGCTACAACAGTTACATCTGTTAAACCAAGGGCTAAGGGAACTATATTTCATGATTAGGAAGAACAAGTACTTGCATCTACAAAAAACATTTTCTTCTTCACAATCACAACTTCCACAAGTAAAAGACAAAGGCAAAGGAAAAATGGTAGAGCCTGAAGTGCCATTAAAGAAGAAAGATCAAGTTGCTCTTGATGAAGAAATGGCTAGAAATCTTGAAGCTCAGTTGCAAGCTGAACTTATTAAAGAAGAGAGGCTTGTAAGGCAAAAGGAAGAAGAAGCCAACATAGCTTTGATTGAATCATGGGATAACACATAAGCTATGATGGAGGCAGACTTTGAATTAGCTCAAAGGCTACAAGCAAAAGAACAGGGAGAAATAACCATTGAAGAAAGATCAAGATTGTTTGTAGAGCTCATGAACAGAAGAAAGAAACACTTTGCAAAGCTTAGAGCTGAAGAGATAAGAAGAAAGCCACCTACCAAAGCTCAAAAGAGAAATCAAATGTCCACCTATTTGAAGAATATGGCTGGATACAAACATAGTTAATTGAAGAGCAAAAGCTATGATGAAATCCAGAAGTTGTTTGATAAGGAAATGAAAAGAGTAAATACTTTTGTGGACATGAATTCAGAAGTAGTGAAAGGCAGTGAGACAAGAACAGAGGAAAGCTCTAAAAGAGCAGGGGATGAACTTGAATCTGATATGTCAAAGAAGCAGAAGATAGATGAGCATGTAGAAGTTGAAAAAGATGATCAAGAGGAGGCAGAGATGAAAAGGCATATTGAGATAGTTAAAGATGATGAGGTAGCAATTGATGCTATACCTCTAGCTACTAAGCCTCCAGTGATTGTTGAATACAAGATTGATAAAGATTGGAAAGTGGGATACTTTAAATTGATAAGGGCTGATGGAAGCTCAAAAAGGTATTCATCAATGATAAAGATGCTTTAGGGTATTGATAGAGAAGACTTGGAGACCCTCTGGAAGTTGGTTAAAGCTAAACATAAGAATACAAGGCCAGAGGAGGATTATGAAAGAGTGTTATGGGGTGATTTGAAAGTAATGTTTGAACCTGACATAAAAAGTGAAGTATGGAGAAATCTACAAGGGTACAAAGTGACTGTTTAGAAGCTGTTTGATAACTGTAGAGTGCACTTTATAAGGTTTAGAAATCTACACATCTTTATGTTGTTAAAGAAAAGATATCCCCTTACACCAATAACTATCACAAACATGCTGAACAAGAAGCTTTAAGCTGATCATTGGAATGCGATGTGTCATCAACTACTCACGCTCATGACAAAGCAGGAAAAGGGTCAATGAAGTGTTTGAATGCATCCTCCTGGTGATGGTGAAGACTTTTAATGAAACTTGAAGATTCAGAAGATGAACATCAAGTTTAGGGAGGATTATTGGGTTTAAAAGACTTCAAATGCAGTGATAGAGATATAGAGAGATATATAACCCCGCCCCGCACTCATCGAGCGCTCGCCGCTCTCTCTCTCCCTTCCGCTCCCCCCGACGTATACCAAACGCAACAACCCAACACCTTTTAGCATGTAACTGGCTAATTCACCACTAAATTTGTGTTAAAAACACACCCTCCAACACCACCCCCCCCACCCCCTCATAACCTAAAAATCCTCCTATTCCAAAAACACAAAAAAAAAAAAAAAAAAAAAAAAAAAAAAAAAAAAAAAAAAAAAAAAAAAAAATTATGCTAAGTTGTTTGTATGGGTATAAAGTTACTCTGCTAGTTACTACTGTTAGTATAATTTAGTACTGTTAGTATAAAGTTACCGCTGCTAGTAGAAGTTAAGACTGCTCAGAGATGAAGACTAAAAATATACTAAGTAGTTACTACTGCTAGTACAAAAGTTAGTACTATTAGTGTATGTTAGTACTGCTAGAATAAACTTCTAAGTAGTTAATGTTGCTTGTGCTCAGTTACAACTGCTGAGTAATTACAACTACAAGAAGGATTAATGCTGTCAGAGATAAGATCAAGGACCCATATTAGAGAAGAATAAGGTTTTGATTGAAGAACAAGTAATACTTATGAGATAAGTATCATTATTTGTATAAAGAAATATGTATAAACTTATTATATTTAAGAGATTATGTTTACTTATAGAATAGAGAGAGAGATAGAGATAATCACTTGAAGTGTTTTGGTTAGCCCATTAGGGTTTCCTTAGGTGTATAAAAGGACCTAAGGGACATAGTCTAGAAAATCAGTATTCATATTAGTATTCATCGTGGTGCATTAGCAATCATAGATAGTATTCAAAGCTATTTTGTAACTTAAAAAATGATTCAATATATTGGAAAAGTATAGTTAAAGATCTTTTTTTTGATGTTTCATTGTTCTTATTAGTATGCAACTAGATTCCGCATAGTTTTGTGATATTATCTTCTTAAGTTTCTACTATAGTTGTCTTGGATCTATCCAATATAAACTAGCTTCTTTAAAAGCTAAGGAGATATAGATGAGTTAAAGAACGGATCAAACATACAATGTACTTAATTTACTGAGTTTTATGGTGGTTAGGCATAGGTAATTGAAATGCCTGATCCATCCAGAAATCGGAAAGGATCTACCCAGGGATACCACTTAGTTAGATTAGAAGTCCTTATGTATGATACAAAAGTGAGAGGTGGGGAGAAAGTAAGATTCGAGGAAATATGCGAATTGAGATGGAGCTAAAACACTAGAACAAACCCAACAAGGTGTTAGTTATGAAGTCTCGGTAAGCATTGAAGGGGTTGAATAGAAACAAGCCCTTGATACACTTAGGTAGAAACCAGGTCAATACATAAACTTTCAGAAACACTAAGCTGTTGTCTGACATTGAAGACAGTCATGGACCTAGTGCCGCATTTCTATCAACTTTCTCACTCCGAGTTAGTTGATATTGAAAAGGTGGCAGTCTGATCCAGCCTCTGATCACTAAAACAAAAGTGCACTATTGAGTCTAGAGCCAAAAGAGATCATCCATAAATCTCATTAGGACACTTGTCTAAATTATGCTTGCTAAGTCACACAATGTGAATAACAAGATATATTTTAGAGTCCTACGCATTATCCTTGTGATTTTGCCAGAACATCCGAGTGATACTAAAGTATTTATAGTGAAGATGGAAATCCTGCCTGAGCCAGCATCAAACAAGCTCATAGTAGGTGACTTGTGCGATTCTATACGAATCAAACTTGTGACAACTTGAAAAAAATGATGGTGCGATTCTACAAGAATCAAACTTGTTCCAGCATATGAA
Organism: Tanacetum coccineum; assembly: GCA_026074375.1. Taxonomy (NCBI): domain Eukaryota; kingdom Viridiplantae; phylum Streptophyta; class Magnoliopsida; order Asterales; family Asteraceae; genus Tanacetum; species Tanacetum coccineum. The sequence continues at coordinate 28,619 of BQNB010071063.1, read as the reverse complement.
TTGATGATTGATGATGAATTTTTGAAAAGATTAACACTCTCGATGTGTCACAAAACCACTTTAGCAAGTGACACGTCGATTGATTTTCAAATCAATTTTTATATTCAATTGGTGAGACAGTAACTCACTGGTTCACTCTTATCGTGTTGTCTGCTTTGAGACGTTTCGATAATGAGAACATGCTGAGTACGATGAATATAATACGCATGTGTTAGAAAGATTCAATATTGCTAGTTGGAAATCCTGTTAAGGAGATTCTTCTTAAATTGAATCTACTGATCCATGTCCGAATCCTCACAGATTTCGTGGTTACTCCAACCAAAAATGGCTGGTGTGTGTGTGTGTGTGAGCCTCATATTCGTTCCACCTGCTTTATTGTTAAGATAGAGTGAGTAGAGAGAGAGAGGTTACTTAAAGATGGACATGGAGGTACCTAGTTCCAGCTGACTCACAGATTTATAGCCATATGCTCATACCCGACCGACAAACATAAAGACATCATGAAAGCTCAAGTACATGTTTCAAGACTTTCGCTACTCTAATACCGTACGTCTTTCTTGAAGTGACAAATTATTAATGTCAAAGAATTTCAAAGAAGTTTTTATCACTCTGATACCGAACGTCTTTCTCGAAGTGACGAAGTGTTAAAGTTAAAGAATTTCAAGAAAGATGCAGCATTAAAATTTTTCAAGTTGACACATCAAGAAATGTATAAGCATGTCGGTCTAGAAGTCACAAGTTCACAAGATGGAAAAGTTAACAAGATGGCGAAACGAGATTATGCTTGGTTGATGGTCTCAAGGTGCTTAAGATCACATTCAAGACAAGATAAAGAAACAAGCTCAAGCCTAAAGTCTATGATCACTACATTAATTCACAAGTTAATGATTGAAGTTAAAGACTACGAGCTCAAGACTAAAGTTAAATCATAGTATGCTAAGATTAAGTCTTTGTAAATTGGAGTGACCTCCCTTAGGGGGGAGATTGTTAGAAACAATAAAAGTATAGGTCCCACACCTCCCCTACTCCTCTCACCCTCAATAGTTAGTCAATCGCACAACTATGCTTATACAGGAATATGTGTAACTAGTTCATTCATCTAAGAGAGGAGAGAGATAGAGAGAGAGAGCCATGGAAAGCTACATTGCCTCCAATAGACCGGCCAACTTTTTGGGTTATAAATACCCTCTCCATACCTTGGAGAGGGTGTTGGTTGTTCATTATTCACACACTTAATACAAGTTTTCTCTTATGTTTCTTTCTCTCTCTAAAATATTCATCCAACCACTCTCTCTCTAAAACCACCTCTCTTCCTCTTTCCATATATGTTATTTGATTGTCCTTCACGATTTATAACAAGAAGATACGCCATTTGTAAGTTATACGATAATAAACGCTTTTATAAAAGAAATTTTATAAAAACTATTACAAACCACATCTGATATAAATGGTTGGTTATTTTTCACAGAAAGTATGTATTTTTTGGATTCCAAAACATTTAGAATTATAATTTTTCGATCAATAACGAAGGAGTTATGGATTTTTCCGTGTTTAAGATAATTAAAGTTTATAAAAATAATTATATAAACTATGAACAGTAAAAATTACTATTCATCTCAGATACATTTTGGAAAATACATTAGTTAGATAAAACTTTTAATTATGAAGGACGGGCTTTGAAAGAATTCACTAAAAATCAAGTGAGTTTATGAACAACTAATATGATACGGACATTTATGAGGTGTTTACGACGAATAATTTTATTAAAAGTATATGATTAGTAAAAAAAGTATTGTTCACAATGTGGACTTAAAAATACAAAAATTCTAATTATTTTGAAACTCTTCTTAATAAGAAAGCGTGGACATAAGAAACGTAAGAAACAGACTTTTCTTAAAACGATAAAGTTACGCCATTTTTACTAAAGAAATATTTATAAACATTTTTACTTTATAAATATGATTTCACTAATACGAATAGATGGTGATGTAGCTATATAGAATTGTATACGGTATTCGTTATTCAAAGTACTTAGTACTCATATGGCCTATAATTAATTAGGTTGCATTACGGCCTATAATTAATTAGGTTGCATTCGGCGTTTATCTGACGCATTTTTTGTGATATACTTGATATTCATTTACTCAAGGTGAGTTCATAGTCCAATGTTTTACATTTTAATGATTTACAAGTTTTGGGGTTAGAAACATATGCATGTTTTACAATTGGACGCAAATGGACATTTCACATTACGATTACGTGTTTGCCTAAGTACTGAGCCCATTATCATGAACTGTCAATTATTGTTGTGAGCGCGAATGTTAAAAATAGATCTATTTGGGATTGACATCTCCGTTCGGGTGAGTCATGCTCACTGTGCCGGTTAGCCGAACAACGGACGTATACCATGTCGTAAATAGGATGTTACGGGTTAGAACATCATCACGAGCAATGTTGGCAATTTATATTGCAATTCATACATGTCGAGCTTCATTGTCACGAGCTTAGGAAAACGTAATTACATTTTATGATGTTTGCATCTGTTGCATTATCATGGGGAAATCTTGCGGTCCTACATTATACATTTTATAAACCTATGAATTCACTCAACAATATGTTGAAATTTTAAGCAATGTTTTCTCAGGAGATCAGTAAGGTACAAGACAAGGGATACATTGGTGGTCGTTATTTTGGAAGTCATGCATTAAAGATTTGGTTGCATTACATTTTGGGAAACATTTGTTATGGAGTAGAATCTTTGTAATATGTACTTTGAACAAGTGAAGCTTCGGGCTTTTATAACAAATACTTTGCTAAATCCAATGTATCGGTTTTAAACGACTTTTTGGTCGTTCTTATATATATCTTGTGTTATTGATCTATGAAGTACCACCCCCAACCCATATTCTGCTGCGACCCAATTTGGGGGTGTTACAGATTGGTATCAAGAGCCAAGGTTATAGAGAACTAGGTCAAATGTTTTTGCTGGACTATAACCATTTTCAAACATTGCATTCATACAAAGGGATTTTCATGGGACATACATACATACACTAGTTGTTGCATTAGTTGATTAGACTAGATGCATTCATGATTGATATACATGTTATGATATAAATGTATATTACTATAAGATTCATGTATTAAATACTAATATAAGCTAGTTTGGATTTTCAGATAATGTCATGTCGAATTCTAAGGATTCCACGGTTACATACATTGTTGTATCCAGTCTATTTGGAGGGTTGTCAGACATCGGATCTTCGGGGGTCGATGGACCGCCCGTGATGCCAGAGGATCCGTATGCATATGTGGTAGCTGCTTTTCAGGCCCCGCCATCTTCTGATTATGTGTCAGGTCCTGAGTACCCACCTTCACTAGAGTTTGTTCCTGAGCTGGTATATCCAGAGTTCATGCCACCAGAGGATGAGGTACTCCCAGCTGAGGAGCAGCCACTGCCTGCTGCTGCCTCACCCACTACTGATTCACCACGCTATGTTACTGAGTCAGATCCTGAGGAGGATTCGAAGGAGGATGATGATGAGGACCCTGAGGAGGATCCTGCTGATTATCCTGTCGACGGAGGAGATGATGGTGATGATGAGGATGAGTCATCCGATAATGATGAGGATGATGATGTTGATATTGAGGGGCGATGAGGAGGGGGAGGAGCACCCAGCTCCTGCCGACTCTATAGCTGTTGCTTTACCAGCTGTTGATCATGCCCCATCTGCTGGGGAGACTGAGCCATTTGAGACCTACGAGTCTGCGGCCACACCACCACCACATCTTGCATACCAGGTTACTGCTAGGATATCGATTCGAGATGAGCCACCTATACCATTTTGGTCTGATACAGAGGTTGCCAGACTTCTTGCTATACCTACTCCACCACCATCACCAATTTCCCCATGGTCATCATCACTGCCTCAGATTCCTTCTCCACCACTACCCCCGATACTATCACCACTACCAGTATCATCACCACTCCCAGTATCACCACCACTACCTTTAGCACCTCCACCATTACTTGTTAGTCCTACTTATCCATTGGGCTACAAAGCTGCGATGATCCGGCTGAGAGCCGAGGCCCTATCTACTTCCCATTCACCATCGCCACATATCATACTCTCCCACACCACAGCAGATACACCACCATCAGGTACCCTACCATCGGGGACACCACCATTCTTACCCATACCGCTACCTCCTTCATCACCACCTTTGCATCTACTCTTTACTGACCGTAGAGTAGACAGACCTGAGGTTACCTTACCGCCTCGGAAGAGGTTAGGTATCGCTCTCGGTCCGAGATATGAGGTAGGAGAGAGCTCGTCTGCCCTTACTGCTAGACCTCTTGTATATTTCACTGTGTGTTGTGATCTCTCTTTACTTATTATGTATATGTCATGTCATGGTTATGATTTTATGAAATCTAACGGGTATTATATTTTCTTGTGATTGAAGAAAATGGCACCAAAAAGAGCCACTAGATCAACACCGGCTGCAACAGCCACCACCACATTTGTCACTAATGTCCAGCTTCAGGCAATGATTGACCAAGGCGTTACTGCCACTTTGGCAGCACGTAATGCTAACAGAAGCACGAATGGCGATGACAGCCATGTTTCATTCAGGAAATGTGTCAGAAGGACGGATATGAGTTGCTAGAGTGTACACTTACCCATACTCATGAAGTGCAACTCTGATTTCAAGTGGCATGGAAGGAGTTGTCGATTGATTCAATGGTTTGAGAAAATGGAAAACTGTGTTCAAGTATAAGCAGCTGCTGGGTGGAGAAAAACCAAATCAAGTTTTCCGCCCTTGTACTTTCTCGCAGTGCGGCTAACATGGTGGAACTCCATGTTAGGATGTGGTCCTGATGTTGTTGTATGCTATGACATTGACAGACTATAAAATAAGATGACTGACAAGTACTGCCGATGTCGAAATAGATAACTGGAGGCGAGTTGTGGAATTTTTGAAGTGAAAGGTACCGACGTGATAGGGTACAACCAACGTTTTCAGGAACTGGCATTACTGTGTGTTAGAATGTTTCCTGAAAAGTCTAACAAGATTGAGAGATATGTCGATGGTTTGCCCGACATGATCCACGGAAGTGTAGTAGCATCAAAGCCTAAGATAATGCAAGAGGCGATTGAAATAGCAACTGAACTGATGGATAAGAAAATCCGTACTTTCGCTGAGCGTCAGACAAAGAACAAGAGAAAGCAAGATGATAACTACCAACAACCACAACAACAACAACAAAACAATAGGCAGAACACTGGTCGGGCCTACACTGCAGGATCTGGTGAGAAGAAGCCATACGGTGGATTTAAACCCCTATGCGCTAAATGCAATTATCACCATGATGGTCCATGTACTCTAAAATGCCACAAGTGCAACCGAGTTGGCCATCTGGCCTGTGACTGTAAGAGTACCGCCAATGCCAACACTGCTAACAACCAAAGGGGCACTGGGACAGGTCAAAAGCATACTTGTTATGAATGTGGAGCCTAGGGACATTTCAAGAGGGACTGTCCAAAGCTGAAAAACAACAACCGTGGTAACCAAGGTGGAAATGGCAATGCTCCAGTGAAATTATATGCGGTAGGCCGTGCCGGGATAAACCCAGACTTAAACGTCGTTACAGATACGTTCCTTCTAAACAACCGCTATGCTTCTGTCTTATTTGATACTGGTGCCGATAGAATCTTTGTTTCCACTGCAATTAGCTCCCAAATTGATATCACACCAACTGCATTAGATTACTATTATGACGTTGAACTGGCTGACGGGAGAATAATTGGGTTAAACAATATCCTTAGGGGTTGTACATTAAACTTCCTGAACCACCCATTCAGCATAGACTTAATGCTTGTAGAACTTGGTAGTCTTGACGTCATTATCGGTTTGGATTGGTTGGCAAATTACCAAGCAGTCATCGTTTGTGCCAACAAAATCATTTGTATTCCCTAGGGAAATGAAACCTTGATTGTTCATGGTGACGGAAGCAACTGAGGGAACGAGACTCGATTGAACATCATCTCGTGCACTAAAACACAAAAGTACATGCTAAAAGGATGTCCTATCTTTTTGGCACATGTTAATGGATAAGAAAATCCGGCACTTTTGTGGAACGCCAGACAGAGAGGTAAAAGGAAGTTTGAGGATACCTCAAGGAACACTCAGAACCAACAACAACAACAGATCAAGAGGCAGAACACTGGCAGGGCTTATACTGCAAGGACTAGTGAAAAGAAACAATATGGGGGATCTAAACCCCTATGCTCAAAATGCAACTATCACCACCGGATGGTCCATGTGCTCCCAGTGCCACAAGTGCAAATATTAAAGTTGGCCATTCTGGCCCTGATTGCAGGAGCACTACAACGCCAACATGGAGGGGGCACTGGGTGGTCAGAAATCCTACTTGCTATGAGTGTGGAGTTCAGGGACATTTTCAGAGGGAATGTACAGAGCTAAAGAACAACAACAAATGTGGTAACCAAGTTGGAGGTAGCAATGCTCCAGCCAAAGTGTATGTGGTAGGGCATGCGGGGACAAACCCAGACTCCAACGTCATGACGGGTACGTTCCTTCTAAACAATCGCTATGCTGCTGATATGAGTTTTGTGTATACTGCATTTAGCTCCCAAATTGATATCACACCAACTGCATTAGATCACTATTATGATGTTGAACTAGCCGACAGAAGAATAATTGGATTGAACACTATCGTTAGGGGTTGTACATTAAACATCCTGAACCACCCTTTCAACATAGACTTAATACCCGTAGAACTTGGTAGTTTCGACGCTATAATTGGTATGGATTGGTTGGTAAAGTACCAAGCAATCATTGTGTGTGCCGAGAAGATCGTTCGTATCCCCTGGGGAAATGAAACTCTAATCGTTCACGGTGACGGAAGCAACCGGGGAAACGAGGCTCGTCTGCACATTATCTCGTACACCAAAACACATGAATACATGCTAAAGGATATGTCCAGTCTTTTTGGCAAACGTTACTACAAAGGAGGACAGAAGACCGTCGGAGAAGAAGCGACTTTTTTTTTTTTCTTTTTTTTTTTTTTTTTTTTTTTTTTTTTTTTTTTTTTTAAGGACGTCCCGATTGTTCAAGATTTTCCGATGTTATCCTGAGGACTTGCTGGGTCTTCCTTTTGGACTCGACAAGTGGAATTTCAAATCGATATGATACCTAGTGTTGCACCTGTAGCGCGGGCCTCCTTATCGTGGGCGCCTTCTGAAATAAAAGAGTTGTCAGAGCAACTAAAAGAACTATCTAACAAGGGCTTTATAAGACCCAGTTCCTCCCTGGTGAGCTCTGGTCTTGTATGTCAAAAAAGAAGGATGGATCATTTTGAATGTGCATCGACTATCGGGAACTGAACAAGCTGACAGTGAAGAATCGTTATCCACTCCCAAGGATCGACGATTTGTTTGATTAACTACAAGGATCTAGTGTTTATTCTAAGGTAGACCTGCGATCAGGTTATCACCAGCTTTGAGTACGAGAAGAGGATATTCCAAAAATGGCATTTCCGAACTCGGTATGGTCATTACGAGTTCCAGTTATGTACTTTGGCTTGAAGAACGAACAGAACGGTATTTATGGAAAGCATGAACGCGTGTGCAAAGCATTTTTGGATAAAATTTGTATTGTCTTTATTGAACGATATCCTTATTACTCTTAGAAAAGAAGGAACATGCAAGAACATCTTTAATAGGCAGTTCTAGAATTGCTTTAGAAAGAGAGTTGTATGCTAAGTTTTCTAAGTGTGAATTTTGGATCCTAAGGTACGATTTCTTTGCCACGGATTGATTGGTTAAGGCATTTAGGTAGACCCCGCCAAAATCGGAATCATAAAGACTGGGAAATTCCTAAAGACGCCAACGGGATATTTTGCCATAATTCTTAGGTCTTGCTGGGTATTATCGAAGATTCATCGAAGGATTTTCGAAGATTTCCAAGTCAATGACCAAGCTTACTCAGAAAGGAGTTAAGTTCGATTGGGGAGACAAGCAGGAAGCCGCTTTCTAGTTATTAAAGCAGAAGTTGTGTAGTGCGCCAATTCTGGCTTTACCTGAGGGAAGCAAAGATTTCGTAGTCTATTGCGATGCGTCGCATAAGGGATTGGGTGCTGTATTAATGCAAAGAGAGAAAGTAATTTCATATGCATCACGCCAATTAAAAATTCATGAGAAGAACTATACAAACATGATTTAATACTTGGATCGGTAGTGTTTCTCTGAAACTTTGGAGACGCTATTTGTACAGAACAAGTGTAACGGTGTTCACGGTCAAAGAGTCTTCTACAACACCATTCTTATATCAAAAGGAGCTGATTATGATGCAGCGTCGTTGGTTAGAACTGCTTTATAATTACGACTGTGTGAATCCGTTATCACCCGGGGAAAGTAAATGTTGTTGCTGATTGCTTTTGTGCAAGGAACGAGCGGGAGTAATACCATCAGAGTTTGAGCCTTAGTGATGACTATTGGCTTTGGATATTCCTAAACCAAATCATGAATGCTCAACTAAGCAAGAAAAACCAGAGAACATCAAAGCAGATATGTTGGAGGAATGTTGGTTGAAAACTCAAAGGATTTGGAGAGATTTAGAAGGTAAAGTTGGAACCCGTACGGATGGAACTCTAAGCTTCAATGGCAGGAGGTTGGTTACCCTGTTATGGCAATTAAGGACTGTGTCATGCACGAGTCCCACAGGATCACAAAATTATTCCCTATCCATCAACTGTTCTGACCACCGATGTATCAAGACTATGTAGAATTATATTGGTGAGACCCAATTGAAAGCAACTCCCACCTATGTTAGAAAATGTCTGACGTGTGCCAAGGTTAAAGGCAGAAATCAAATGCCCACTGGAAAAAATCGTTGTTTACAACCGATAGACCTCAATGGAGTGGGACAATTATCGCTATGGATTTCTGTCAACGAAGCTTCTTAATTTGTCACAAAGGCTACGACACCATTTGGGTGATTGTCGACCGACTCGCTAAGTCCGCAATCTTTGTACCGATGAGGGAAACTGATCCTCTAGAGAAACTGGCAAAATGTACCTAAAGGAATGTCACGATGGCCATGTTAATCCCTTGTCTCATTATTTGTGTCTTGACCCTGATTCGTAGCAAAACTTCTTGAAGTCCCTTCGATATCTTTGGGTACTAACTTGGACATGAGTACTGCATATCATCCGTAGACTAACGAACAAAGTGAGAGGACTATTTAAACTCTCGAGGATATGCTGCGTGCCTGTGTAATCGACTTTAGAAAGGGTTGGGTTAACCATTTGCCATTAGTCGAATTCTCATATAACAATAGCTATCACGCTAGCATCAAGGCTGAACCATTTGAAGCACTTTACGATCGAAAGTGTCGTTCACCTGTGTGTTGGGCCGAGGTTGGACAAGTTCAACTCACTGGTCCAAATTTAGTTTCAAGACAGAAGAAACAACAGGAAGTTCATACAGATCAATCTGAGGATGCAAGTCGCCGTGATGACCAAAAGAGTTACGTTGATTTTAAAGTGTATGCCGATGGAGTTTCAAGTTAGAGAGTAAGGTTTATGCTTATTGTTTCGCTTGGAAAGGGGTCGTACATGTTGGGCCAACAGGGGATGGAAGTTAAACCCTAGATATGTTGGACCTTTCAAGGTGTTAGAAAGGGTTGGAGACGTTGCTTACAAGCTTGAGCTTCCTGAAGAGCTGAGCAGGGTTCACAATACGTTTCATGTATCCAACTTGAAGAAGTGTTATGCCGACGAACCATTAGCTGTTCCGTTGGATGGACTTCACTTCGATGACAAGCTTCATTTTGTCGAGGAGCCGGTTAGAAGTAGAATCATGTATCGTGTGTTAAATGGTTGAAGCGAAGCCGCATTCTTAATAATCAAGGTTCGAAGGAAACTCCAGGAGAGGTGATCGAGTTTACTTGGGAAAGGTGGAAGACTATTCCGGAAGAAATATCCAAACCTTTCACCAATGGACCGTATCGTCCGTCAAGTGCCGCGTCTTAAGCCTTAAGGACAAGGCTCACTTAAAGGGGGTGGGAAGAAACACTCCGTGTTTTAGGGTCATTTACGACGTCAATATATTCACTATGTATTTTTAGTATTGTACGCGTTTGCTTTTAAATCGTAATCGTTAAGTTAAATCGCGTAAGCTAAAAATTATCGTTCAATGTAAACGGGCATCAAACAATTAAATGTTACATCAAGCAAGTGTTAAGTAATTATTTTGAGTATAATTATTAACTTTGTTCATTTTATTTTTATTGGTTACATAAAGTGATTTCGTTTCGCGATAAAATACGTTTAGGCATTCCCGGAACCACCAAAACTTTTCTACGCTTCAACAAATACCCACAATTATACCCAATACTTAAAATTTTCATAAATATCTTATATATGAGCATGTGTGGCCGGATATCGATGGAAGAAAACACAAGAAAATATCACAAATTGCATCTTGATTTTGTACATCACCAACTAATTAAAACTTATGTCTTTTTGACCAAAGACTTTCCTAGAAATCCTCTATGTGTTCCAAGACTTCTATGACTACTTTGACTAGTCTTCCTAGTATATAAGACTTATGCTAGTGTAAGTAACACATACATACTTTATTTTACTAAGTGAAAAGCAACATATCCTTCTTTTGTCTCTCTTAAAACCCACGGCCAACTCCCAACATCATAAATAATCCATACAAAACTCATTTACAACATTTACATACATACCTACATCATTTCTAAGATAACCTAAAGTATTTAAAAGGGTTGGTTTGGAGTTTACAAGGGTTAAACAAAGAAGAAACAATATTAGGGTTTTCATTTTGGATTAGGGTTTCTTTGTTGTGGAAGCTAGGGTTTGGTTTCTAAACTAGGGTTTAGATTGTGTTGTTCATCACCACACTATAGGAAACTAGAAGGGGGGGGGCTTAATCTATTTATTTTCATGATTTTATGCATATATAATATTTGTGTAGTTAATCACCATCTAGGAAACCTATCTACCGAAATTTGGAGATTTTAACACTTGTTTACTGATTTGTAAACTTTTATAAATGTTTGTATGAATGTTCATATCTAGTTATTAATAGATATATAAGTGTTGTTACAAGTTAATGTTCAAGGAATAAAAAAGCTTATATAAACAAGTTAACTAAAATGTAACATATTGAACTTTAATGAACAAATACGTAAGTTTACAAAATATGGATCTTATGATCTGTGATATTTTTGGACAATGATGTAACTTTAATACCCTAAGGAATGTAATACATGTGATAATGAGTGTTGTAATAGACTTGTAACAAGGTGGTTAAACTTAAAAGTTACAAAATCAAGTTTAAAACACATTTTAACAAAAAGCTCAAACGTTTCTGTTTTAATTCAAAATTTAACCTATTGATTTTATATTTTTATAAACTAATACATCCAATGAGGATTCCAAAAAGGTAAGAAACTCGAAAACCTAATTTATAACGAAGGATATACATAATTTACAAGTTATACGATAATAAACGGGTTTATAAAATAAATTTTATAAAAACAAGTTACAAAATACTACTGATATATAATTTTGGTTATTTTTTTCAAATCACACGTATTTTTAGGATTCCAAAACATTAAGAATAATAATTTTTTGATCAATAACAAAGGAGTTATGAATTTCGCAAGTTTACGGTAATTAAAGATTATAAAAATAATTTTATAAACTGTCATAAACAGTAAAATCACTATTCATAATAGATACATATTTTTGAAAAATGTTATATTTTTATAGAATTTGTAATTACGAAGACGTGCTCGAAAGAATCACTAAAAACGGAGTTAAAACGAATAACATACGACATTTACGGGTTTTACGATAACTAAATTTATAAACTGTCATGAACAGTGTGAAGTCCCAATGAACAGATCTTCTAGCCTGTTAAAGCTTAGTTAACTTGGATAACTCCAAACTAACTTTATGAGAAACTACGATTGTGAATACTATATGTTGTGCGGAATCTAACTTGTAATACAAATAAGAACAAAGAATACTAAAAACTTTAGATATATTGATTGCAAATATTCTGCCTAGGTTACAGAATAACTAACTATAAATTGATAATTCTAACTATGCCGTAGGGTTCCTTTTATACACCAAGGAAACCCTAATGGGCTTACAAAACGCATACAATGATAATGCATATCTATTCCTAATATATCTCATGCATATCAATTTAGCAATACTAACTATATAATACTAACAGTACTAACTATACTGGCAGTACTAGTTAGTACTGGCAGTACTAACTAATATAACTAGCAGTACTAACTACTTAGTCTATTTCTTCCGTCTTTAGCAGCAGTATCAATCTTGAACCAGCAGTAGTAAAGTAGTATCGGCAGTAGTAACTCAAAATTCCCAACAATCCTCCCCTAAACTTAATATTTACTTGTTAATCATCAAGTTTCTTCAGTTTAAGCATCGTGGTCATTAAAAGGATGTATCCAAACATTTTACTACTCTTCAAGCATTGATTTGATGAACTTGATAAACTCAAATGCCATAGTACATTCTTCTTCAGCTTCTAACTGCAAGTTCAGCATCTTCTCCAATAATTCCTTGATCAGTGGGTACTTTTTCTCTACTAGCATATTAATCTCCATAGAGTTGTTACCATCATAAACAGGAGTGTGAATCCACAAAACTTTATATCAATTCCATTTCCACCAATTTCCAATCCAGTTGAATTCATCTAGTTCATCTTTTCATTCTGGGGTTCAATAGCATCCTTAGATCTCCCCAAAGCAACAAATCATGTCCTTCAAGAGGATGATCTTAAAACCTTTCATGAACAAACCTATATAGGTCATTCAAGTCTTGCCTGTCAAGTCTTCTTAAGAAGGCTTGCATTTCTCCATGATAGCTTGAACTGCCATCAGCTCTGGTTAATTTGTAAACATACATGTCTTTTGCATCTACATTTCCCAGCAACTTATATTTCAAATTTACTATAGAAATCTTTGGATAGTGGTTCATAGTTTTTGTAACATTTTATGTTGTTGATAACTTGTTTAGGTGACAAAATGCCAAGAGCCACTACCACCGATATATCCCTTACTAAATCCTACATCCCAAAAGTATCCAAAATCCCCGGCATCTCCCCTACCATTGCCAAATTCTACAAATCCATTGAAAATCGCAACATTCACGAAGGTCGTGTTGTTGATCAAGCCTACTACAAATCCAACAACATCGAGCGTCTCTTCACAAACATTCGCTTCGATTGTCTCTTTAAAATCAACGAACCGATTGTTCCGAGATTTATTTTAGACTTCTATAGTCAAGTCACGGTTCAAACCGATGAATATGGCTATCTTTTCATCTCCTTTATGATTCAACATGAATTCATAACTCTCACTCTTGCTCAATTCGGTCAAATCCTCAAAATTCCTTACAACGGTCAAGCCGTTTTTACCAACGAGTGGGACCTTGCATCTCTTGAGTATTCTCAAGAAACCGAGGGACCATATTCCACCGACCTTCCTACTCCTGACGATATTCGTCGACTTCTTGAATTGGAACGTGTCATGGTAGACCGTACCATTAAAAGTCAAACCGTCACTCTTACTCCAAATCAAATCCTCACCAAAGAGCTAAGCCCCGACATGAAGCAATGGGAAGAGCTCATTCGAGAGAATGTGTTCGGACTAGGAGGACATCGGGACCATCTCCCCGCTTGTCTTGCTCACATGTTGTATTGTGTTGTTGCCGAAGAACAATACAATCTTGCTTACTTCTTTGTCAAAAGAATCGAATGTGCTAGAGCTAATCCAACCGCCAATCTTCCATATGGTATGTTCTTGACTCGTCTTTATCGACACATCATGGAAGCATATCCTCACCTCGACAATGGCATTTATGACATTGTTGATCGAGTCATGCGTCCTCTTGCTCTTAAACAAACTCGGAGACCTCGAAGTGATCGTGGCAAGGCACGCCATTCCGTCTCATCCTCATCTTCTCATCATCACGGCACGTCATCTCATCAACATGATGATGATGATGATGTCGAAACTTCTCGTGCAAGTACTCCATCTCCTACCACCTATCAGAGCTTGTCGTTTTTGATTTTATAAACTAATCTACTTATCATATATATGATACATGAAGTAGTAAACCGTGTTACTCTTCTTCTGACTCTGCAAGACGTTTCAGCTCTTTCGGTGTGATGCTTTGCACACCGAGGCGTTAGATCAGGAATTCGAAGCGTTCTCTTGCGAGTGCTTTAGTAAAGATATCCACCAACTAATAATCGATCTTAACAAAGTACAGCTCAACAACCCTGTTTTCAACTTGCTCTTTTGATAAAGTGGTAGCGAAAAGCGATGTATTTCGTCCTGGAGTGTTACACAGTGTTGCAAGATAAGGCAATGGCGCTCTGGGAGTCCGAGTACAAAGGAATCTTGTTGTAATTAAATCCGTAGTCAATTAACTGAGACCGCATCCATAAAATCTGTGCACAGCAACCGGACAGGGAGATATATTCAGCTTATGTTGAAAATATCGTAGTACACTTCTGTTTCTTGGATGACCAGCTTACAATCTTTTCTCCTAGAAATTGTGCCACTTCCCGATGTACTTTTCCTTGAATCTTGGCAACCTGCATGGTCAGCGTCTGCCAAATCTGTTAGATTAAAAGCAGTGTCCCTCGGATACCACAGACCCATATTAATGGTTCCTTTTAGGTACCGAAAGACCCGTTTAACCGCAGTTACGTGCTTTTTGTAGGTCCAAAGTCTTGGATCTGTTTAGCCTTTTATAAGACAATAGCTAATATAACACCCTCAAATTTACAACGCAGCGGAATACAACATTGGGGTGTTACTTCATAATATAAGCTCACGAGTCACGGTAAACTACATTCAATTTTTATTAAAAGATCAGAGTTACAAGGTCCCAATAACTTTATAAAAACTCATTTCAAATAATCCACAACATGTTTAAGTTTCTTTAAAAGAAAACATTTTATCATATGTGCAAAGTTCACCAAGTCCACGTCCTTCGATATCCGCATTCCATCCCATCCAAGCTAGCAAGCATATACCTGAGATAAACATGCTAAAAAGTCAACGAAAACGTTGAGTGAATTCATAGAGTTTATAAACAATCATTTTGAACACAAGCATAGCAAAACATTTAGTTCATAGAACAATCACAACGATGCTAGAGCCACGAACCGAACCTTAACCATGTGCCCAACCTGGAGTGATAGTGCTACACACTCCCAATACTAAATACAATATGTCCCCGTATGCCCTCGCAAGGAACACACGCCAGACAGGTCGTTAGGCCAAAATAGATCTATTATTATTGCATCAGCGTTCACCGGTTAGCGGTGATTGACGGTTCATGAAGGAAGGGCCACAACAATACACTCATAGCAACGTTCACATAATAAAATCACCTGTGTTCGATTTTCTAAAACAAGCATGTATCTCCCTCGCGGGTTTTAAAAATATAAAAGATTTAAATGCGAGGCTATGAACTCACCTTGCTCGTAGGCAATAATCGAATAATCTAATAACCACGTAGCGTCGATGAATAACTTGTCGCATCCGCAAAGTTGTAATTAATCTTAACGGTTATGACCCACCAGTTTAGGATGTTGTATATGGGTTTTCCGATGGATGATTACATCAATGTGACATGTTGATAATGGATTTGGGTTTTTAAGTTGTATGAGTTTGGTGGTTGGTTAAATAAGATAAATCGAAAAAGTAAAAACAAAGTATGTAATATATACATATTCATAATATATATCTCATATGAAAAATAAGACAAGTATATAAAGCGCGGCGTGTATTTTATATAAGAAAATATAATATAAGGAACGTGAGAAAAATATAATTAAACAACATAATTTGACACGCGTTCAGAAGTCGTCAAATGAAATAAATAAAAGTTATTACTTAAAAGTAAGTACACGTTTTAAAGTCTTGAATGACATTTTAAAAGTTTTAACAATAGTTATTATTGTCCTTTAGTCGGGACTTATAAAATAATACTTTAATATTTAGTATTTCTTTTTCTCGACGGGTTTTAGTTAAAATAGTTATCTCGTTGTAAAAATATAGTTTTCGATCATTACTCGTGTTATTGTATAATTACAATTTAATATAATATAAAGAATATATACTTTGTTCTTTTATCGGATTTTTAATATAGTAGGAGTTCTAAACGAAAAATACTATGTATATAAGTTTTTATAAATTTCGGCATGACCTTGCCATTTGTACAACGTTTCCATGTATCTTAAAATATAATATTTCATATTTTTCATCAATCCATATCACAATATTTTCGCCTCTCATGATTAATACTTTGTCAAATTTACATAAATGTTAAGTATAAGTTAAACCAAACGCTCCCTTATTAGGGACCGCTGTCCCAAACGCACCCTTAGAGGCTGCCCTAAACCAAACACCCTCGTTGGGGCTGTTAAATGCAAATCCAAATGCCCCTGTTTGGCAGTTTTAAACACAAATCCAAACGCCCCTGCTAGGCTATAAAACGCAGAAACAGCCGCACCCTTATGGTAGTTTAACGCATATCCAAACGCCCTTTTTGGGCCGCAAGATCAGCAAACAAACACCCCTTTGGGGCTGTTTATAAGCAGAAACAAACACCCTTTACGGGCTGTTAAAACGCAAAAATAAACACCCCTAAACGGGCGTGATTACTAGCCGAATCAAAGGAACCAAAAGAATACTAAATATAACAAAAATATATGACAAGTTAAAATAACCAAACCACTTAAAATTTATTATTGGTATTTACAATAGGTGTAACCATCCAAGCTCGGAAAATGAGGGGTGAAGTAATGGTGGTGGTGAGGTGGTTTAGACAGCGGCTGCCATGGTCGTTGTGGTGACGATGGTGTCGGCGACGGAGATGAGGGTGGTGTGCCGACTGTGGAGATGGTGACGGGGGAGACGGTGATAGATCTATGGTGGGGAAGGTGTTGCATGCCGGCGATGACTAGGGTGGATCGAAGTGGTGGCAGCCGGTAGAGTTATGGTGGTCACGGTGTTGATGAGGGTGATATGGTAGTGCTCGTTTAGGTGGAGATGACGTTGTAGCCACGGTAGAGGAGAGTGGCATGGAGTGGTGGCTGGTGTAGGCGGCGGTTGGTGTAGATGGTGGTGTGGAGAGGCTGCCGGCGGCGGTGGAGGATGGCAGTGAGGGTGGCGGTGTGATGAAGGTGTTGGTGGTGTGATGGGGTGGATCGGGATGATGTAAGGAGTGTTTGCGGTATGTTCGTTGATTGGTGGTTCGGCGATCATAAAAGAGGCAGGGAGAGGACTGAAACTGCGAGCCATGTCAGATGCGCGGTTTGTGCGGCGGCTATGAACGAGTGGGGAGATGAAGATACGGCGGTGGGTGGCGGTGAGGCATAGATAGAGGATGTATTTTGTGTTGTTTGGCGATGGGTATGATAGATCGTGATGAGAACGATATGATGGCATCGGCGCACACAGCCGGAAAAAAAATTTTCCGGCGGGCCAAAAACTCCAAGGAGGCGCCGGATTTTTAAGGAGAGGAGGTGGGAAGAGTGTTTAGGTGCGTGTTTAGATTAAATTTTTATATAAATGAAAAAATGTATAAATTGTTTATATATTAAAGGTTTTAAAAAAAAATAGAATGGTATAATAGTTAGAAGGATAAAAATGAAAATATACTAAGGGACTTAGAAGTGAAACTTGGGTAATTTTTGTATAAAATAACGGATTCGGGATCTAGTTTGGAGCGAGTTACGGATGATTAAAAGACGAAACTTCGCCGTTGTTTTTCAAATTATTTTTCCTATAAAAATGAGTATTTACACGACTATATTTCATAAATATTTTGTAACGTTTATTTAAAATTGTTTATTATTTATGGAGTAGTAGTTTTTAGACTTTGTCCGAAAAAAAATAAACCTTAATTAAATGATCGCGTTTTCAACAACGTTTTTAAATAAAATGTAAAATAATTTATTAAATATTTTTATTAAATAAATTTCGATAAATAAATAAAATTTCATTAGTCTCGTGTCGGTACGCGTTGTTGTCGCTTTCGAGCCAACTAAGTTTGAAATAAAATAAAAAAAATTATGAGAATTATGTACTAATAATTATGATTTATTATTAAAATAAATTTTGGAAAATTATCGGTTACCAAATTTTTATTTATTTTTTTTTTTTTTTTTTTTTTTTTTGACGATAAAAGGTCAAACGGTCAAAAGTAAAGTCAAACTCGAAAAGAAAAAGGGTAACATATTATTAAGGTTCGAAAATATAGACGGTTGTCACATTCTCCCCTCCTTTAGGAAGCGACGTCCTGGCGCTTAATCACTTTATTCGTCCCAAATTCACTTGAAATTGGTGAAAGACGACATTCTCGAACGGATTAACATGCTCTCACATCATGGCCACACGACCTCGGACGCATTTGGAAAAATTTCAAAGCGACAATCAATTCAAAAATCATCGGTGATCACCCGATCAAATCAAAACACATATCGATCAACGGGTCTCGCTAAAAGAGATCGCGTCAATATAACAATCGTCTGGAGTGAACATAACTCCGTCGAAGGCGTTACGACATTATTCAAAACAAGGCGCTTATCATTAAGCGTATAGAATCACATAATCGCAGGCTCACTAGCCGACAAGCCATGCAAATTGAAAGAAAGCGCACTTATGCGGAAATCACTTAGAGTATACATAACTCTATCGAAAGCACTACGACATTAATCGAAACAAGGTACTTATCAATAAGCACATACAATCACATAACGACATGCTTGCTAAATAGCCAAACCATGCCAATCAATCAGTTCAGTCACGTTAACTCATGCTTGCTAAATAGTCAAGCTACCATTAACAATAAATAATTCTGGCTCAGATCAGCCCAGGAAAAGCTTTTATTACAATTAAAGAATGTGCATGGCCTGAAAGCCATGGAGCATATCCCAAAAGTTTTTTATCATTGTAGGTGCTCACACACTGATTCCAAACCAAAAGGATTACATGTAATTCATAAAACAGATTCATACCCAAAAGAGCTTACAGGGATGAATCACAAACGGATTCAACCCCAAAAGAGATTTATAGTGATCACAAACGGATTCATAACCCAAAAAGAGATTACAGGGGTGATTCACAAACGAATCATAGCCCAAAAGAGATTACAGTATATATGAAATCAGGGTGCTCACTGGCTTTATAGCCATGGATCCATATCCAAAAAGATTTTTATCATCGTAGGTTGCTGACACGCGAATCCATATCCTATCATCGTAGAGTGCTCACACGCGGATCCATAACCTATTATTGTAGAGTGCTCACACGCGGATACCATCACCTACATCGTAGAGTGCTCTCATCGTGGATCCCCATACCTAGTAAATGGGTCAAGTTTGCTTATATTTATCAAACTCTGTGCATTCTTTACGGTGCACCAAAGCACGATCGTCACCGCTTGCATCCACCTCGCAGGACCACTTCGAGCTCGCACCCCAAACGCGACCGCTTCGTGTGTCCTTAAATCATCTCGACCTATTTAGCGAGCTCAATAATATGGGTAGGCGTACCCAGCCAATCTGACGTCATATAATAATGCCGCCTCGAGCTCGCACATATGTACGACCGCTCGACTAAAATCACATAACACACAACCACATAGCAAGTAAAATTTTGCACATAATTTTCAACTATGGCTATCCGTCGTTGACCATCGATGATCAAAGGGGAACGAGTCAAGCACAAGGATTCCTCAACTGAATAAACGGAAACGGCAACGGGATTGTCTTTTATCTACCGCCACGAAGTCGGCACACTCCAACTGTCCATCGCGTACCATTTTATTCCCTACGGAAAATGATGACGGACGACATCATTATCGTTCGGTAGGATCCGACCATTGTGCTTGGCTCTTGCGCCGAAGGCTCTCCTTTTGAGCCATCCTTGCGTGACTCTACGTTGGTATTCGAGTCACCACTCTACGTTGGTATCCGAGTTTACAAGGCAGAACAGGAACAAATCAAACACCTCGAATTCACAACTCGAGCTTGTGTATGATTCATTCGTAACATTAGATGACCGAACACATACGTTTCGGGGGTAGAAGTTTTCTTCACGATTACGGCTTATTCAACAGGAATGATTCGACATTTGACGTAGAGTAAACTTTACTCTACGACTCGATTCGACAATATGGAAAAATGAAAGAAAGGTAATGTAAGATAACATTTAGATGTAGGAGAATCTTTTCATTGGTCTCGTATTACTCGAATTCGTCTTACATCCACTTTGGCAGTCTTCTGATTTTGTTAAAATTTCTTCTCAGTGTCGGGACAGGATTCGGGTATTTCATCACCACATTGTGATTAGTGGGGTTTCACACGTTACACGTAACATCAAAAAAATTTTCTGAAATTACTCGGTCATGGTGACTTCTAAGGCATACCATCCAAAAAAAGGATTTAAGGAATGCAAGAAAATTCAGTCTTGTTTTTTAACGAAACCGAAATCGATAGGATATACTTGAAAAGGATCCATCATTTAGAAGTGTTACTCACCCAAACATTATCCAAAACCACTGGTTTAAAGCGACGATTAATCCCGACACAGCGTGCTCTTCCGAATTATGCATAGGTTTTAGCTAGGCTATGCAAAATGAAGGACCAAGCGACGACGCCCCTCCACGTCAAAAAGGAAAACATTTCGATTATTACAACACCAATATGAGGATAAAAGTTTTTGACCTATCCTTTGAAAATAAGTTATATTTATGTTGACAATGGAAATGAGAAAATAAGTTTTACCTTCGTTTTGAGAAACACATCAACGATTGTGTTCATGTTATTTTTAAGAAACACTTTTTTTTTCTTTGCTTTGTCTTCTTGTAAGAATCGACGCAATTTGGTGTTTAGTTTGATAAAGCATTTCATATATTATTATATATTTTTGGAATAAATTGTTCATAAAAAGACTTTAAGGTGTTTTGGAATCATGGATCAAATCACTAACAAGAAGTAGTTAAAGTTTTCCCAAAAAAAACAAGAATCGATGCAATCGAATGAGGAAAATGGACGATATAATCGATAACTGGAATTGTCCACACTAGGAGTCAAGGTATCTATCCAACGTGCTCGACCACGACCTATAATAGTGTCGCGTAATCAGAGAAATAATAAAAGTATGATCGAACGATACGTACTTCGTATCTTATATATCCTTGATAAAATGATATAAGTATGCATGCGATGAAAATTCCACTTGCGCGTTCTAATTAATATCACTTAACTTATTGTAAAAGCGACCATTTCAAGAAAGTTACTATTTTTAATAGGCCCGGTTATCGGATTACCGTAATCGATATAATTATTAGATTTAAAGTCTCGACACTTGTGTCATATTTTATTAACATCCATTTCTTATATACCATAAACGTATTTAGTAAGAATAATGAGAGTCTATTATTTTTATAATTATCCAACAAGATTCAAATTAGCATAATTGACTTTTAAAATCAACGTTTGACTTTTTAATAAGTCTATATGTATGTTTTTCTCAAAACTGCCCCGTTATATCCCATTTTCGTGACTCGGACTCTAAAGAGATTTCATGTAAAACATTGTTTCGAACAACTTTTTAGTTTTAGTCGAGATTTGAATCTTGACAGAAAATGACCAAAATGCTCTTACAAAATTCTGCTGAAACTTATTTTATTTTTAAGAAAATGTAAAAAAAATTGACTTTCATTTTTTTTTTTAGTAACACTTTTAATCTAATCTACTCAAGTTCTTGGCGGATTTCATCACAAGCCTTTATCAATAACGAATTAAATCGCGAAAACATAGATTATACTAGTAATAGGATTTACGCACCATGATATACCAAGCAAGCCTCAGTGCAACAAAAGAAATAGTTTCCGCCTTGTTCCTTTGTTCCTCTGAGCTATTTGATTCCTTAATCGCGGCTCGAAACACAACAAAAATCTAACAAAGCCTCAAATCTATATAATATTGCAATGTATATATGTATATATTGCACATATACGAAATTTATCAAATCATATCATAATGGTGACACCATTACATAAGGTCTATAGTACCACTCGAATGTACGCGTGTGGCGATGATTGAAAGGCATATATATCTATAGCGGTTCGTCGCAGGACGGATATCGTATATATATATATATACACATACATATATAAATACCCTTTTATACCGCACGCTTGGTATAAAAGTTACAAACAAAGGCCTAGCAACAACACATAAAGGATCGGGAAGGATGGGCCGCGGATATCGGACATCGGTAAACGACTCGTGAAAATTTTTCGAAAACAGTCATAGTCCAGGTTTTGAAAAACGACCTAGTTCGCTATGACTCGTGCTCTGATACCAATCTGTAACACCCTCAAATTTACAATGCAGCGGAATACAACATTGGGGTGTTACTTCAAAATATAAACTCACGAGTCACGGTAAACTACATTCAATTTTTATTAAAAAGATCAGAGTTACAAGGTCCCAATAACTTATAAAAACACAATTCAAATAATCCACAACATGTTTAAGTTTCTTAAAAGAGAAAAACTTTTATCCTATGTGGCAATTTTCACCAAGTCCCACGTCCTTTGATAGCCGCATTCCATCCCTTCCATGCTACAAGCAATAATACCTTAGAACACTTGCTACGAAAGTCAACGAAAATGTTAGTGAATTCATAGAGTTTATAAACAATCATTTTGAACACAAGCATACAAAAGCATTTAATTCATAGAACAATCACAACGATGCTAGAGCCACTAACCGAACCTTAACCATGTGCCTAACCTGGAGTGCTAACACTCCCAATACTAAGTACAATATGTCTCAGTATGCCCTCGCAAGGAACACACGTCTGAGAGGTCGTTAGGCCAAAATAGATCTATTATTATTGCATTAGCTTCACCCGCTTTAGCGGTGATTGACGGTTCATGAGGGAAAGGCCACAACAATACACTCATAGCAACGTTCACATAATAAAATCACCTGTGTTCGATTTTCTAAAACAACCCCCCCCCCCACCCCCCCCCCCCCCCCCCCCCGCATGGTAACTCCCTGCGGGATTTTTTAAAACAAACATAAACGATTTAAATGCGAGGCTATGAACTCACCTTGTTCGTAAGCAATAATCGAATAATCTAATAACCACGTGGTGTCAATGAACATCTTGTCGCGATCGCGAAGTTGCAATTACTCCTAACGGTAATGCTCCATTCATTTAGGGAGTATAAGTTTGGGGTTTTCCAAAAATAATAGTTACATCGACACGACTCAAAAATAAAAAGACTCAATTTAAAATTATAACATTTCGGTCGTTGGCCAAATAAAATAAACGAAATGATAAAACAAGTATGTAACATATATCCCGTATATACCTTACATACGAAAACGGACGCGAATCATTCATGTCGGGAACTATATAACCAAAGGCAAATATTCAAAAGTGCATTATTTAAGGTATGCAATTCTTTTCAGCATTAAAATTATATATATAAAAAAGTGAGATATTAATTTTAAACAATATTATTCAAAACGCGTTCGGAAATTACTAAAGAACTCATACATGATTTATTTAATAAATGCGAACGTAACGGTTTAATTAACGAATGTAAACGTAAAACTTTAATTAATAAAGTATAAACGTAAAGGTTTAATTAATAGATGTAACGTAGGTCTTATCGTTATAATTTAAGCAAATAAGGTTTTTATTTACAAGAATAATATTTTATAAGTTAATTATCCTTTTTCTTAGCGGGTTTTGATATAATAAATATATTATATCCTACGATTTTTATTTAGTCTTTTTTATCGGTTTTATATTATAACAGAAATTTTTTTAAGTGAAAAACGCTAAGTATATCAATTTTTAGAAATTTCGGCATGACCTTGCCGTTTATACAACGTTCCCATGTATATAAAATACATTATTTTCCCACTTTTATCAATCAATATTGCGATTGCTTACGCGTTTCATAATTAATAACTAGTCATATTTACATAAACATCAAATATAAATAAAACCAAACACACCCTTATTTAGGAGCTGCTGTCCCAAACACCCTCCTTAAGGCTATAAAACTCAAATCCCCAACATCCTACCATGGATGTTATCTACATATCCAAACGCCCTTAATGGCAGATTTACAAGTAAATCCAAACGCCCTTTTTAACCACGATTTCATATTGGAAAATTTAATAAATGACCGGAAATACTTATACGAAAAAAAATTAACAAAATGAAGGGAATCACCACCACAAGCACGACACCACCATGGTGCGGCTGTGGTGGTTGTGGTGGCCACAGCCGGCTCGGCCTCCGCCACAGCGGTGGCATCAAGCGGCTGAGCACAGCGAGGCACCCCCGAGGGGTTGCGCCGCCACAACCCGACACCACATGGTGCGGCTGTAGTGGCTGTACCAACGTCCGACCGCCACCACGATGGTGGTTTAGCGGTGGACAGCCCCTATTCGACATAAACCATGACCAAGTCAACCACTAAATTAAATATTTTGTAATACAACCGATGTAACCACCATGCATGGAAAACTAGGCAAGAAAACAAGACATTTGAAGGTTCTATAGGAGGTTCACCGTGGATGTGATGATGTTGACGTGGGTGATAAGGTGGATCTGTGGTGGCTGTTGGTGGCGGGTTGGTGGCATGGAGAGGGTGTCGACGGCTGTGCCGTAGAGGAGGTGGTGGTACACAGTTGGTGGAGATGGAGGTGATGGTGGCATCGAATGAAGATGATAGCGAGGGTAGCGGTGGAGGTGTGGTGATGATGGGGGTATGTCGGCTGCCATGGTGAGTCGGCTGGTGGGAGGATGGTGATGGCGACGTGGTGGTCTTAAGGGAGTGTAGTTGGATGATGTTCGTTGATTGGTGTTCGGCGGATCATAAAAGAGGCAGGGGAGAGGTCTGAAACAGCGGGAGGCATGGCAGAGGCGCGGTTGTGCGGCGGCTATGACGAGGTGGGGAGATGAAGATAGCGGCGGTTGGTGGCGGTGAGGCAGAGATAGAGGTGGTTTTTGGTGTTGGTTGCGATGGGTTGATAGATCGATGATGGAGAACGATGATGATGGCAGCGGCGCACTCGCTGGAAAATTTTTCCGGCGGCCGGAAAACGCCATGGAGGCGCCAGGATTTTTGAGGAGGAGGTGGGAGAGTGTTTAGGGTTGAGTGTGTGTTTAAATTTTGTTATAAATGAAAAAAATGGTATAATTTTGTTTATATTTTAAAGGTTTTAAAAAAAATAGGAATGGTTATAATAGTTGAAGGGTTAAAAAGAAAATATACTAGAGTGACTAGAATGAAACATTGGTATTTGTTAAATAACGGTTTTCGGGTCTATTTGGGCGAGTCAACGGATGATTTAAAAGACGAAACTTACTGCCGTTTGTTTTTTCAATTATTTTTCCTATAACATGATATTTACACACTATATTTCATAAATATTTTGTAACGTTTATTTAAATTGTTTATTATTATGGAGTATATTTTTTTTTAGACTTTTGTCCAAAAAAAAATAAACCTATAAAAAAATAAATCTTAATTTAAATGTTCGCGTTTTCAACCAACGCTTTTAAATAAAATGTAAGGTAATTTATTAAATATTTTTATTAAATAAATTTCGATAAATAAATAAAATTTCATTAGTCTCGTGTCGGTAAGCGTTGTTGTCGCTTTCGAGCCAACTAAGTTTGAAATAAAATAAAAAAAAATTATGAGAATTATGTACTAATAATTATGATTTATTATTAAAATAAATTTTGGAAAATTATCGGTTACGCGGAAATATTTTTTTTTGACGATAAAAGGTCAAACGGTCAAAAGTGAAGTCAAACTCAAAAAGTAAAAGGGTAACATAGTTATTTAAGGTTCCAAAAATTGACGGTTGTCACAGCTAACTTGAATAAATCCAAATCAACTATATTAGAGACAATAACTATGAATACTATGTGCTAATGCAGAATCTTAACACAAGTACTAAGAAGAACACAATGTAAAACTTTTGCTATTTTCTATTGATTTCTATTAGGGTTCTATATCTCAAACACTATGCCGTAAGGTTCCTTTTATACACCAAGGAAACCCTAATGGGCTTTACAAACGCGTAAAAGGATAATGCATATCCTTTCCTAAGATATCTCTAAGATAACTATTATAACTATTCTGTTACATAAACAGACTTAACTAGACAAGGCCAATACTAACTATAGTACTGCCAGACTTAACTTAGTACTGGTAGACTTAACTATGTCTACCGGACTTAACTTTATAACTACCAGACTTAAGTCTATTTACAATAATTCCTAACAATCCTCCCCTAACTTGATCTTCACTTGTGAACTTCAAGTTTCTTTGAATATCTTCATTATGAGCTTCCTGAGGATGTTGTGAGCATTATCTTTGGAATTATTCTTGAACTGCAACATGATGACTGTCTTGTATGAGCACTTTCTTGATTTCTATCAGCAACTCTTTAAAGCATCACTACTTGATATTTGCAGCATCTAACCTTGTAAATATCATGACGAACACTTCACAGCTACATATACTTTCTCTTCAGCAACATACGATCATTTCAGCAACAGATAAACAACAACATTGACTATATGTACATCAAATCATAAAGTTTCAGTCTATTCTCATCACTTCCAGGTGTGTTAACTCCTGAGAGAGGTGAATCATTGAAAATTTAAATGGATTTGATGTCTCTTTACCAGTTAGCCATTAACCCTGGAGTAGCCAATGTTTGGTTCATAAACCATGGTACATTGATAACCATTTCAACTCTTAGTACGTGAAACATGGTGAGTTGAATTACCATATGATTTTTAGCAAATCATCAGCTATCAACGGATTTGAATACTCTTTACCAGTAGCCGTTTGCTCTGGAGTAGCTAACTCTTTGTTTTAAAAACATGGTGAGTTAATTACCATACAGTTTTTGGTAAACTGTCAACCATCAACGGATTTGAGAAGTCTTTACCAAAGCCGTTTGCTTTGGACTAGCCAGTCCTTATGCCTATTAAGCATGGTGAACTGATAACCATTTGTTGTGTGGTGGTTAGCCAACACTCAAACCCTTCTCTCTTCCATTATAGTCCACAGTTTCCAACATATGTCTACAGCTACTGATAAATTCATCACTCTTTAACACCAGCTTGCTTCTTAATCATTTTCAAAAGTTTATAACAAACTTCATTCATTTTTCCATCCAGAAGCTTCATTTTCAGCATCACTTGGCAGGCATCTTTTGACAGAGGATACTTCCTATCTGTTAACATATAAATATTGCATGCCTCCAAGGTTAGACAATGTACTACACACTTGTCATACTATCTCCAACTAATCATCTTTTGCTATAGTGGTAAGCTCCAAATAGCATCTTCATTGAGAGGTGGATAAAACATAGTCCTGAGATCACTCCATAGTACTCTGTCATAAGCGTCTTCATGCCTATTTGTTCCATATTTCTGCATAACCAACCAGTACAGCTCAATAAGATCCTCTCTTGTGAAGTCTTTAAGCATAGCTCCAAAGCTCATATAAACTGTATCAGCTCCATTTGCTCTTATTATCTAATAAATGCTTCTTTCACCTTGTTGAAATATCTTCCAATTTGCCACAATATTAGATTTTGTATCCAAAGGAGTAGGATTCATAGCTTCTACTAATTCCTCTTTATCAGTCTCTGAATCTCCTTATGGACTCTTGTCAATACTTATGCCTTTCTTAGCCTTTTGCTTCTTTCTTTTTCCTACTCTTTTTACTGGCTCTTCTTCTTTCACTATACCAATTTTTTCTTCTGTATCTGAAACATCAATCCTTTGTTTCTTTGAAATTTCTGTCTGAAGCTCATCTCCATATCTTTTCAACTGTGCCTTTGTAGCTTCAATATTTATAGGAACAAAAGTATCAATCTGCTTAACTAACTTATCAAACTCTTCTTTAATCTCTTCAAACTTCAACTTTTTCAACTGAGAAAGCTTCTAAGTTCCTTGATTCTTCAGATAGTTTGACATGTAAATTCTCAACTGTAACTGAGTCATAGGTTTATTTCTCTTTGCCTTAGCTCTTTCTTCTGCAAAATGTTTCTTTCTTTGATTCACCAAATCTACCATTCTTTTTGCAAAATCTTGTTCAGACAATTCCTTTCCCAACACATCTTTTGTCAACTCTGCATTTGCTTCTAACTTGGCTCTAATAGCATCCAGTCTTCTTCAGTATAAAATTGAGCTTCAAATTGAACTTGAGCTTTTCTTTTCTTTTGTTGCTCAGTTAATTCTTCTTCTTATGCCAATCTTTTAGCCAATAAAGCATCCAAATAAACTTGTTTGGCAGTTTCTTCTTCCTCTAGAGTTTGCAATCTTATGGCTTCTGTAAGACTAGCTTTGATATCCCATGAATTTAATCCATTACACAACAATAATCTTTACCAATATGCTAGAAAATAAGAAGAAAACTTAGAGAGAGA